>OX235275.1:16349032-16419020 GCA_944472155.2 Trichobilharzia szidati
GAAGTGATGAGGAAGGATGGAGCATTAGTCTAAGATGAAACTTAGACATAATGAGTCACCTTCCCGTCATAACAACCTGGGGTAACGGAGGTAAACCATCAGACCTCCACATAACCCAGCCCGCAATAGTATGTCGTAAAAAAAACTAAATAAATAAATAAAATAAAAATAAAAAAAGATAAGTAAAAATAAATGATGTTAAAAAAAACAGACAACTCAGAAGCTCGAAATCGCACCAAGGCACCAGCGTTATTTCTTCTTATATTCCATCTTACTCCATTAATCATGTACATAGTGCCTATAAATTGTCTTTATTATTTTTTCCTTCATTCTTTCCTTTCACAATATATATATATATATTTCAAAAAACACTATTTTATTACTATCTTCGCACTTTCTTGTTCATTCACTGTTATTGTACACACCCTTGCTACTTCTATATATCGAAGCTTGCTGTTATCCCACCAACCTTCTAAGGGGGGGGGGATAACCTGTAGTGTACATTGTACCTTCCAACTTTTGTTTGAATGAACTCAGTCTGACCTTAAAAACCCGACTTCCACTTTTGTATTCCTGATCCTCCTGTACGGTT
This sequence comes from Trichobilharzia szidati, assembly GCA_944472155.2. Lineage (NCBI taxonomy): Eukaryota > Metazoa > Platyhelminthes > Trematoda > Strigeidida > Schistosomatidae > Trichobilharzia > Trichobilharzia szidati. Next base: position 16,349,625 of record OX235275.1, read on the forward strand.
TTGGTTTCGCTCTCTGGCTGTACTTTCACCTAGTGCACTCTCCGAGCTGACCACCGACTCACCTCCAGATAAGTGTGCACCTCTTATTTCTTATCAAATTCTATATCTCTTTTGTGTAAATACAATTCTGTTCCAGTGACGCCTACGTAGGTCATTTCGCTGGGTTTTCCTTGTGGCAGATGTAACTACCGGTATTATTGGCATGGATCTCATGCAACACTATCAGCTACTGGTTGATACTGGCAAACACAAACTGATCGATTCAGCTACAAACCTTTCGATCTCCGGTGTTGTGACGCACACACCTGCATTAAGCCCAGTATATTCAACCCCTGCCTCTAACGGCCCTTACGCTGAAGTTCTTCAGTCCTTTGCCAACCTGTTCAAACCGGTTTCTAAACTTCCTTGTGTGACTTCTACTGTCACTCATCATATCGTGACCACTGGTCCACCGGTCTTCGCTAAGCCACGGCGATTGTCCCCAGAAAAACTACAAGCCGTGAAGGTTGAATTCGAACATATGTTAGACATGGGGATAATCCGTCCATCCAGCAGACCGTGGTCTTCCCCTTTACATGTGGTGCCAAAGGATAACGGGATAGATTGGAGGCCTTGTGGTGACTACCGCAGGCTTAACACACAGACCGTGCCAGATCGCTACCCCGTACCACATATACATGACCTTACGTCGTCACTAAAGGGTGCCACGGTATTCAGCAAACTGGACTTAACCAGGGCCTATCATCAGATTCCAGTTCACCCAGACGATATTCCTAAAACGGCAGTGATCACCCCTTTTGGTCTGTTCGAATTCCTTCGAATGCCGTTTGGTCTCCGCAACACCGCACAAACATTCCAGCGATTTATTCACGATGTTTTGCGCGGATTGGATTGCGCATATGCTTATCTCGACGATATTCTTGTGGCTAGCCCAGATGAAGCTACCCACCGTACGCATTTACAGATGGTTTTTGAGCGGTTAACAACCCATGGTTTGACACTTAACATGTCTAAATGCCAGATTGGCGTCCGTTCATTGACCTTCCTGGGACATGTCATTAATGAACAGGGAATTCGCCCGCTACCTGAGAAGGTGCAGGCAATACGCGACTTCCCGGAACCTACGTCAATAAAATCTCTGCGCACATTTCTAGGCATGGTGAGTTATTACCGACGATTTGTTCCTCAATGTGCACATATTTTACAGCCACTCACAGACCTACTAAAGGGTAAGAGCAAAACGTTCAGCATGACACCAGAGGCTCGAGAAGCCTTCCAGAATATTAAGTCGGCAATTGCAGACGCCACCATGCTAGTTCACCTAGACGTCCATCTTCCGCTTAGCATCTCAGTTGATGCATCCAACACAGCCATTGGAGCTGTTCTACAGCAACTGGTACATACTTCATGGATACCAGTTGCCTTTTTCTCTCGGAAGTTGTCCGCCGCTGAAGTGAGATATAGCACCTTTGGCAGAGAACTCCTCGCCATATACGCGGCTATCAAACATTTTCGCCACTTTGTCGAAGGTCGGAAATTCACAGTATTTACCGATCACAAGCCCCTGACGTATGCCCTCCACACTACTACAGATAGATATTCTCCACGCGAATTGCGTCACTTGGACTACATCTCACAATTCACTTCGGATATTCGACATATTTCAGGGGTTGACAATGCTGTGGCGGACGCCTTGTCTAGGATATGTACCATGTCGGCGCCACCAACCATTGACCTGAAACAAATGGCGCAACGTCGGCTTACAGAGTTAGATCTTGATAAGCTCTCGTTAAATACCTCCTTGCATATCAAGCGTATACCGCTTGTTAATAGCGAGGGTACCATCCTCTGCGATCTGTCCACCGGTACCCCGAGACCCATCGTTCCACCTTCATTGAGCCGTACGGTATTCGATAGCCTCCACAACCTTTCCCACCCAGGTATCCGGGCAACGGACAAACTAGTGTCAGCTAGATTTGTCTGGCCTGGTATAAATCGCGACGTGCGTATCTGGGCACGTGCCTGTGTGCCGTGTCAACGAGCTAAAGTCCACAAACACAACATCACTCCATTGGGTTCCTTCTCCACACCCGATGCTCGCTTTAGCCACGTACATCTAGATATAGTGGGTCCTCTACCACCATCAAATGGCCACTGTTACTTGTTGACATGTGTCGACCGGTTCACTCGTTGGCCAGAAGCTATTCCCATCGCTGACACGACCGCGGAAACCATTTTCCGAGTGTTCATGGAACGCTGGGTAGCTCAATTCGGATGCCCATCTTCGGTGACTACAGACCGTGGACAGCAGTTTGAATCAACCGACTTTAAGAGGCTCTTAGAGCTGCTGGGGTGCAAACGCATCCGCACAACCGCGTACCATCCAGCAGCAAATGGACTTGTAGAACGTTTTCACCGCCAACTGAAAGCTTCGTTAATGGCTACCGAGAATACTAAGTGGACCGAGTCACTTCCCCTAGTGCTACTTAGCATCCGTTCCACGCTCAAAGCAGACTTACAGTGCACCTCCGCAGAGTTGGTGTTTGGTACCACCCTTCGTCTACCGGGTGAAATTATCTCACCTGAAAGTGGTGAGCCAAGTGCTACGGATGTACATTGTTATGCTCAGAACCTCAAGCGCCTTATGCAGCGCCTGCAACCAACTCCCACACGCACGCAAAACAAGAGAGTGCAAGTAGATGCTAGACTCGATGACTGTACCCACGTTTTTGTGCGTTGCGACGCCGTTCGTAGACCGTTACAACCTCCTTATGATGGACCATTCAATGTCGTTAGTAGGAAAGAAAAATTTTTTGTCATTGATCGACTTGGCCATCAAGACACCGTAAGTGTCGACAGACTTAAAGCGGCCTACATCGAGGAATCTGTACCCTTCACGCCTACACAACCAGCAACTACGCCCGCACCCACACCCCAGCCAAGTTCGATTGTCGAAAATCCTACTAAACCTAGCAGTTCTCCGGATGAGACAAGTAAAGCACCGGTTACACGCTCTGGTCGGTGTGCACACTGGCCTAAGCGATACTGTGAATTTGTTAACTAAACGCTTTTAATTACAAGAGTAACTCATACCTTCATGTCTTTTCTCAGGTTACATTCATTTTTCACGATATTTACATTTTTGGGTTTCGTTTGTGGGCAGTAGCCACTCTTTCATTTACTAATCCTGTTAGATTTCCTTCTCGTTACAGTGTTCTAACATTTTAGTTTTGGCGTTGCACTCGAACCGCCAGCTAGACCAGTCCATTCCATTGTCGTATGGTGGCTCCCAACACTCGTAGAATTACAAACCAAACGAACAACAATATGGACCAGATAAAAAAAATAAAATAAATAAAAAAATATAATAAAATGTAAAAACAAAAACTTTCACTGTATAGTTAAACGGACCGTTAAATATTTTTGCATATAAATACGTCACTTCTATGCTGTACATTTTAATCTGCTCACTCTATTTTCACAGATTTTACTATTTTTTTACTCGAGTTATGCCATGATGAAACTTATTTATTTTATGATCCATACTTGTAATTACTTTGCATCACTTTAATTATACAGCTCGCAACATTTTTTTAAAAGTTGGAAGGTACAATTTACACTACATGTACATTATTAACATGTTGATGACGCCTGTCAACTGGAGTCCCTCAGGTGCATAAAGTTACATTAGTTCCTTCGCATTTATTCCTCTTAACTTCTTGTTAACACCTTATGCTGATTTTTAAATCTTAACCTCTTCTCCTATTCTTTTCTGTTGTTTTTACTTTATTCCTCCTAATACACTGGTATATTGATTGCCTTTGGTGTTACTACTAGTTTTGGTTGATGAGGAAGGATGGAGCATTAGTCTAAGATGAAACTTAGACATAATGAGTCACCTTCCCGTCATAACAACCTGGGGTAACGGAGGTAAACCATCAGACCTCCACATAACCCAGCCCGCAATAGTATGTCGTAAAAAAAACTAAATAAATAAATAAAATAAAAATAAAAAAAGATAAGTAAAAATAAATGATGTTAAAAAAAACAGACAACTCAGAAGCTCGAAATCGCACCAAGGCACCAGCGTTATTTCTTCTTATATTCCATCTTACTCCATTAATCATGTACATAGTGCCTATAAATTGTCTTTATTATTTTTTCCTTCATTCTTTCCTTTCACAATATATATATATATATTTCAAAAAACACTATTTTATTACTATCTTCGCACTTTCTTGTTCATTCACTGTTATTGTACACACCCTTGCTACTTCTATATATCGAAGCTTGCTGTTATCCCACCAACCTTCTAAGGGGGGGGGGATAACCTGTAGTGTACATTGTACCTTCCAACTTTTGTTTGAATGAACTCAGTCTGACCTTAAAAACCCGACTTCCACTTTTGTATTCCTGATCCTCCTGTACGGTTTTGGTTTCGCTCTCTGGCTGTACTTTCACCCAGTACACTCTCCGAGCTGACCACCGACTCACCGCCAGAAGCTATTCCCATCGCTGACACGACCACGGAAACCATTTTCCGAGTGTTCATGGAACGCTGGGTAGCTCAATTCGGATGCCCATCTTCGGTGACTACAGACCGTGGACAGCAGTTTGAATCAACCGACTTTAAGAGGCTCTTAGAGCTGCTGGGGTGCAAACGCATCCCCACAACCGCGTACCATCCAGCAGCAAATGGACTTGTAGAACGTTTTCACCGCCAACTGAAAGCTTCGTTAATGGCTACCGAGAATACTAAGTGGACCGAGTCACTTCCCCTAGTGCTACTTAGCATCCGTTCCACGCTCAAAGCAGACTTACAGTGCACCTCCGCAGAGTTGGTGTTTGGTACCACCCTTCGTCTACCGGGTGAAATTATCTCACCTGAAAGTGGTGAGCCAAGTGCTACGGATGTACATTGTTATGCTCAGAACCTCAAGCGCCTTATGCAGCGCCTGCAACCAACTCCCACACGCACACAAAACAAGAGAGTGCAAGTAGATGCTAGACTCGATGACTGTACCCACGTTTTTGTGCGTTGCGACGCCGTTCGTAGACCGTTACAACCTCCTTATGATGGACCATTCAAGGTCGTTAGTAGGAAAGAAAAATTTTTTGTCATTGATCGACTTGGCCATCAAGACACCGTAAGTGTCGACAGACTTAAAGCGGCCTACATCGAGGAATCTGTACCCTTCACGCCTACACAACCAGCAACTACGCCCGCACCCACACCCCAGCCAAGTTCGATTGTCGAAAATCCTACTAAACCTAGCAGTTCTCCGGATGAGACAAGTAAAGCACCGGTTACACGCTCTGGTCGGTGTGCACACTGGCCTAAGCGATACTGTGAATTTGTTAACTAAACGCTTTTAATTACAAGAGTAACTCATACCTTCATGTCTTTTCTCAGGTTACATTCATTTTTCACGATATTTACATTTTTGGGTTTCGTTTGTGGGCAGTAGCCACTCTTTCATTTACTAATCCTGTTAGATTTCCTTCTCGTTACAGTGTTCTAACATTTTAGTTTTGGCGTTGCACTCGAACCGCCAGCTAGACCAGTCCATTCCATTGTCGTATGGTGGCTCCCAACACTCGTAGAATTACAAACCAAACGAACAACAATATGGACCAGATAAAAAAAATAAAATAAATAAAAAAATATAATAAAATGTAAAAACAAAAACTTTCACTGTATAGTTAAACGGACCGTTAAATATTTTTGCATATAAATACGTCACTTCTATGCTGTACATTTTAATCTGCTCACTCTATTTTCACAGATTTTACTATTTTTTTACTCGAGTTATGCCATGATGAAACTTATTTATTTTATGACCCATACTTGTAATTACTTTGCATCACTTTAATTATACAGCTCGCAACATTTTTTAAAAGTTGGAAGGTACAATTTACACTACATGTACATTATTAACATGTTGATGACGCCTGTCAACTGGAGTCCCTCAGGTGCATAAAGTTACATTAGTTCCTTCGCATTTATTCCTCTTAACTTCTTGTTAACACCTTATGCTGATTTTTAAATCTTAACCTCTTCTCCTATTCTTTTCTGTTGTTTTTACTTTATTCCTCCTAATACACTGGTATATTGATTGCCTTTGGTGTTACTACTAGTTTTGGTTGATGAGGAAGGATGGAGCATTAGTCTAAGATGAAACTTAGACATAATGAGTCACCTTCCCGTCATAACAACCTGGGGTAACGGAGGTAAACCATCAGACCTCCACATAACCCAGCCCGCAATAGTATGTCGTAAAAAAAACTAAATAAATAAATAAAATAAAAATAAAAAAAGATAAGTAAAAATAAATGATGTTAAAAAAAACAGACAACTCAGAAGCTCGAAATCGCACCAAGGCACCAGCGTTATTTCTTCTTATATTCCATCTTACTCCATTAATCATGTACATAGTGCCTATAAATTGTCTTTATTATTTTTTCCTTCATTCTTTCCTTTCACAATATATATATATATATATATATTTCAAAAAACACTATTTTATTACTATCTTCGCACTTTCTTGTTCATTCACTGTTATTGTACACACCCTTGCTACTTCTATATATCGAAGCTTGCTGTTATCCCACCAACCTTCTAAGGGGGGGGGGATAACCTGTAGTGTACATTGTACCTTCCAACTTTTGTTTGAATGAACTCAGTCTGACCTTAAAAACCCGACTTCCACTTTTGTATTCCTGATCCTCCTGTACGGTTTTGGTTTCGCTCTCTGGCTGTACTTTCACCCAGTACACTCTCCGAGCTGACCACCGACTCACCGCCAGAAGCTATTCCCATCGCTGACACGACCGCGGAAACCATTTTCCGAGTGTTCATGGAACGCTGGGTAGCTCAATTCGGATGCCCATCTTCGGTGACTACAGACCGTGGACAGCAGTTTGAATCAACCGACTTTAAGAGGCTCTTAGAGCTGCTGGGGTGCAAACGCATCCGCACAACCGCGTACCATCCAGCAGCAAATGGACTTGTAGAACGTTTTCACCGCCAACTGAAAGCTTCGTTAATGGCTACCGAGAATACTAAGTGGACCGAGTCACTTCCCCTAGTGCTACTTAGCATCCGTTCCACGCTCAAAGCAGACTTACAGTGCACCTCCGCAGAGTTGGTGTTTGGTACCACCCTTCGTCTACCGGGTGAAATTATCTCACCTGAAAGTGGTGAGCCAAGTGCTACGGATGTACATTGTTATGCTCAGAACCTCAAGCGCCTTATGCAGCGCCTGCAACCAACTCCCACACGCACGCAAAACAAGAGAGTGCAAGTAGATGCTAGACTCGATGACTGTACCCACGTTTTTGTGCGTTGCGACGCCGTTCGTAGACCGTTACAACCTCCTTATGATGGACCATTCAATGTCGTTAGTAGGAAAGAAAAATTTTTTGTCATTGATCGACTTGGCCATCAAGACACCGTAAGTGTCGACAGACTTAAAGCGGCCTACATCGAGGAATCTGTACCCTTCACGCCTACACAACCAGCAACTACGCCCGCACCCACACCCCAGCCAAGTTCGATTGTCGAAAATCCTACTAAACCTAGCAGTTCTCCGGATGAGACAAGTAAAGCACCGGTTACACGCTCTGGTCGGTGTGCACACTGGCCTAAGCGATACTGTGAATTTGTTAACTAAACGCTTTTAATTACAAGAGTAACTCATACCTTCATGTCTTTTCTCAGGTTACATTCATTTTTCACGATATTTACATTTTTGGGTTTCGTTTGTGGGCAGTAGCCACTCTTTCATTTACTAATCCTGTTAGATTTCCTTCTCGTTACAGTGTTCTAACATTTTAGTTTTGGCGTTGCACTCGAACCGCCAGCTAGACCAGTCCATTCCATTGTCGTATGGTGGCTCCCAACACTCGTAGAATTACAAACCAAACGAACAACAATATGGACCAGATAAAAAAAATAAAATAAATAAAAAAATATAATAAAATGTAAAAACAAAAACTTTCACTGTATAGTTAAACGGACCGTTAAATATTTTTGCATATAAATACGTCACTTCTATGCTGTACATTTTAATCTGCTCACTCTATTTTCACAGATTTTACTATTTTTTTACTCGAGTTATGCCATGATGAAACTTATTTATTTTATGATCCATACTTGTAATTACTTTGCATCACTTTAATTATACAGCTCGCAACATTTTTTTAAAAGTTGGAAGGTACAATTTACACTACATGTACATTATTAACATGTTGATGACGCCTGTCAACTGGAGTCCCTCAGGTGCATAAAGTTACATTAGTTCCTTCGCATTTATTCCTCTTAACTTCTTGTTAACACCTTATGCTGATTTTTAAATCTTAACCTCTTCTCCTATTCTTTTCTGTTGTTTTTACTTTATTCCTCCTAATACACTGGTATATTGATTGCCTTTGGTGTTACTACTAGTTTTGGTTGATGAGGAAGGATGGAGCATTAGTCTAAGATGAAACTTAGACATAATGAGTCACCTTCCCGTCATAACAACCTGGGGTAACGGAGGTAAACCATCAGACCTCCACATAACCCAGCCCGCAATAGTATGTCGTAAAAAAAACTAAATAAATAAATAAAATAAAAATAAAAAAAGATAAGTAAAAATAAATGATGTTAAAAAAAACAGACAACTCAGAAGCTCGAAATCGCACCAAGGCACCAGCGTTATTTCTTCTTATATTCCATCTTACTCCATTAATCATGTACATAGTGCCTATAAATTGTCTTTATTATTTTTTCCTTCATTCTTTCCTTTCACAATATATATATATATATATATATATTTCAAAAAACACTATTTTATTACTATCTTCGCACTTTCTTGTTCATTCACTGTTATTGTACACACCCTTGCTACTTCTATATATCGAAGCTTGCTGTTATCCCACCAACCTTCTAAGGGGGGGGGGATAACCTGTAGTGTACATTGTACCTTCCAACTTTTGTTTGAATGAACTCAGTCTGACCTTAAAAACCCGACTTCCACTTTTGTATTCCTGATCCTCCTGTACGGTTTTGGTTTCGCTCTCTGGCTGTACTTTCACCCAGTACACTCTCCGAGCTGACCACCGACTCACCGCCAGAAGCTATTCCCATCGCTGACACGACCACGGAAACCATTTTCCGAGTGTTCATGGAACGCTGGGTAGCTCAATTCGGATGCCCATCTTCGGTGACTACAGACCGTGGACAGCAGTTTGAATCAACCGACTTTAAGAGGCTCTTAGAGCTGCTGGGGTGCAAACGCATCCGCACAACCGCGTACCATCCAGCAGCAAATGGACTTGTAGAACGTTTTCACCGCCAACTGAAAGCTTCGTTAATGGCTACCGAGAATACTAAGTGGACCGAGTCACTTCCCCTAGTGCTACTTAGCATCCGTTCCACGCTCAAAGCAGACTTACAGTGCACCTCCGCAGAGTTGGTGTTTGGTACCACCCTTCGTCTACCGGGTGAAATTATCTCACCTGAAAGTGGTGAGCCAAGTGCTACGGATGTACATTGTTATGCTCAGAACCTCAAGCGCCTTATGCAGCGCCTGCAACCAACTCCCACACGCACGCAAAACAAGAGAGTGCAAGTAGATGCTAGACTCGATGACTGTACCCACGTTTTTGTGCGTTGCGACGCCGTTCGTAGACCGTTACAACCTCCTTATGATGGACCATTCAAGGTCGTTAGTAGGAAAGAAAAATTTTTTGTCATTGATCGACTTGGCCATCAAGACACCGTAAGTGTCGACAGACTTAAAGCGGCCTACATCGAGGAATCTGTACCCTTCACGCCTACACAACCAGCAACTACGCCCGCACCCACACCCCAGCCAAGTTCGATTGTCGAAAATCCTACTAAACCTAGCAGTTCTCCGGATGAGACAAGTAAAGCACCGGTTACACGCTCTGGTCGGTGTGCACACTGGCCTAAGCGATACTGTGAATTTGTTAACTAAACGCTTTTAATTACAAGAGTAACTCATACCTTCATGTCTTTTCTCAGGTTACATTCATTTTTCACGATATTTACATTTTTGGGTTTCGTTTGTGGGCAGTAGCCACTCTTTCATTTACTAATCCTGTTAGATTTCCTTCTCGTTACAGTGTTCTAACATTTTAGTTTTGGCGTTGCACTCGAACCGCCAGCTAGACCAGTCCATTCCATTGTCGTATGGTGGCTCCCAACACTCGTAGAATTACAAACCAAACGAACAACAATATGGACCAGATAAAAAAAATAAAATAAATAAAAAAATATAATAAAATGTAAAAACAAAAACTTTCACTGTATAGTTAAACGGACCGTTAAATATTTTTGCATATAAATACGTCACTTCTATGCTGTACATTTTAATCTGCTCACTCTATTTTCACAGATTTTACTATTTTTTTACTCGAGTTATGCCATGATGAAACTTATTTATTTTATGATCCATACTTGTAATTACTTTGCATCACTTTAATTATACAGCTCGCAACATTTTTTTAAAAGTTGGAAGGTACAATTTACACTACATGTACATTATTAACATGTTGATGACGCCTGTCAACTGGAGTCCCTCAGGTGCATAAAGTTACATTAGTTCCTTCGCATTTATTCCTCTTAACTTCTTGTTAACACCTTATGCTGATTTTTAAATCTTAACCTCTTCTCCTATTCTTTTCTGTTGTTTTTACTTTATTCCTCCTAATACACTGGTATATTGATTGCCTTTGGTGTTACTACTAGTTTTGGTTGATGAGGAAGGATGGAGCATTAGTCTAAGATGAAACTTAGACATAATGAGTCACCTTCCCGTCATAACAACCTGGGGTAACGGAGGTAAACCATCAGACCTCCACATAACCCAGCCCGCAATAGTATGTCGTAAAAAAAACTAAATAAATAAATAAAATAAAAATAAAAAAAGATAAGTAAAAATAAATGATGTTAAAAAAAACAGACAACTCAGAAGCTCGAAATCGCACCAAGGCACCAGCGTTATTTCTTCTTATATTCCATCTTACTCCATTAATCATGTACATAGTGCCTATAAATTGTCTTTATTATATTTTCCTTCATTCTTTCCTTTCACAATATATATATATATATATATATTTCAAAAAACACTATTTTATTACTATCTTCGCACTTTCTTGTTCATTCACTGTTATTGTACACACCCTTGCTACTTCTATATATCGAAGCTTGCTGTTATCCCACCAACCTTCTAAGGGGGGGGGGATAACCTGTAGTGTACATTGTACCTTCCAACTTTTGTTTGAATGAACTCAGTCTGACCTTAAAAACCCGACTTCCACTTTTGTATTCCTGATCCTCCTGTACGGTTTTGGTTTCGCTCTCTGGCTGTACTTTCACCCAGTACACTCTCCGAGCTGACCACCGACTCACCGCCAGAAGCTATTCCCATCGCTGACACGACCACGGAAACCATTTTCCGAGTGTTCATGGAACGCTGGGTAGCTCAATTCGGATGCCCATCTTCGGTGACTACAGACCGTGGACAGCAGTTTGAATCAACCGACTTTAAGAGGCTCTTAGAGCTGCTGGGGTGCAAACGCATCCGCACAACCGCGTACCATCCAGCAGCAAATGGACTTGTAGAACGTTTTCACCGCCAACTGAAAGCTTCGTTAATGGCTACCGAGAATACTAAGTGGACCGAGTCACTTCCCCTAGTGCTACTTAGCATCCGTTCCACGCTCAAAGCAGACTTACAGTGCACCTCCGCAGAGTTGGTGTTTGGTACCACCCTTCGTCTACCGGGTGAAATTATCTCACCTGAAAGTGGTGAGCCAAGTGCTACGGATGTACATTGTTATGCTCAGAACCTCAAGCGCCTTATGCAGCGCCTGCAACCAACTCCCACACGCACACAAAACAAGAGAGTGCAAGTAGATGCTAGACTCGATGACTGTACCCACGTTTTTGTGCGTTGCGACGCCGTTCGTAGACCGTTACAACCTCCTTATGATGGACCATTCAAGGTCGTTAGTAGGAAAGAAAAATTTTTTGTCATTGATCGACTTGGCCATCAAGACACCGTAAGTGTCGACAGACTTAAAGCGGCCTACATCGAGGAATCTGTACCCTTCACGCCTACACAACCAGCAACTACGCCCGCACCCACACCCCAGCCAAGTTCGATTGTCGAAAATCCTACTAAACCTAGCAGTTCTCCGGATGAGACAAGTAAAGCACCGGTTACACGCTCTGGTCGGTGTGCACACTGGCCTAAGCGATACTGTGAATTTGTTAACTAAACGCTTTTAATTACAAGAGTAACTCATACCTTCATGTCTTTTCTCAGGTTACATTCATTTTTCACGATATTTACATTTTTGGGTTTCGTTTGTGGGCAGTAGCCACTCTTTCATTTACTAATCCTGTTAGATTTCCTTCTCGTTACAGTGTTCTAACATTTTAGTTTTGGCGTTGCACTCGAACCGCCAGCTAGACCAGTCCATTCCATTGTCGTATGGTGGCTCCCAACACTCGTAGAATTACAAACCAAACGAACAACAATATGGACCAGATAAAAAAAATAAAATAAATAAAAAAATATAATAAAATGTAAAAACAAAAACTTTCACTGTATAGTTAAACGGACCGTTAAATATTTTTGCATATAAATACGTCACTTCTATGCTGTACATTTTAATCTGCTCACTCTATTTTCACAGATTTTACTATTTTTTTACTCGAGTTATGCCATGATGAAACTTATTTATTTTATGATCCATACTTGTAATTACTTTGCATCACTTTAATTATACAGCTCGCAACATTTTTTTAAAAGTTGGAAGGTACAATTTACACTACATGTACATTATTAACATGTTGATGACGCCTGTCAACTGGAGTCCCTCAGGTGCATAAAGTTACATTAGTTCCTTCGCATTTATTCCTCTTAACTTCTTGTTAACACCTTATGCTGATTTTTAAATCTTAACCTCTTCTCCTATTCTTTTCTGTTGTTTTTACTTTATTCCTCCTAATACACTGGTATATTGATTGCCTTTGGTGTTACTACTAGTTTTGGTTGATGAGGAAGGATGGAGCATTAGTCTAAGATGAAACTTAGACATAATGAGTCACCTTCCCGTCATAACAACCTGGGGTAACGGAGGTAAACCATCAGACCTCCACATAACCCAGCCCGCAATAGTATGTCGTAAAAAAAACTAAATAAATAAATAAAATAAAAATAAAAAAAGATAAGTAAAAATAAATGATGTTAAAAAAAACAGACAACTCAGAAGCTCGAAATCGCACCAAGGCACCAGCGTTATTTCTTCTTATATTCCATCTTACTCCATTAATCATGTACATAGTGCCTATAAATTGTCTTTATTATTTTTTCCTTCATTCTTTCCTTTCACAATATATATATATATATATATATATATATATATTTCAAAAAACACTATTTTATTACTATCTTCGCACTTTCTTGTTCATTCACTGTTATTGTACACACCCTTGCTACTTCTATATATCGAAGCTTGCTGTTATCCCACCAACCTTCTAAGGGGGGGGGGATAACCTGTAGTGTACATTGTACCTTCCAACTTTTGTTTGAATGAACTCAGTCTGACCTTAAAAACCCGACTTCCACTTTTGTATTCCTGATCCTCCTGTACGGTTTTGGTTTCGCTCTCTGGCTGTACTTTCACCTAGTGCACTCTCCGAGCTGACCACCGACTCACCTCCAGATAAGTGTGCACCTCTTATTTCTTATCAAATTCTATATCTCTTTTGTGTAAATACAATTCTGTTCCAGTGACGCCTACGTAGGTCATTTCGCTGGGTTTTCCTTGTGGCAGATGTAACTACCGGTATTATTGGCATGGATCTCATGCAACACTATCAGCTACTGGTTGATACTGGCAAACACAAACTGATCGATTCAGCTACAAACCTTTCGATCTCCGGTGTTGTGACGCACACACCTGCATTAAGCCCAGTATATTCAACCCCTGCCTCTAACGGCCCTTACGCTGAAGTTCTTCAGTCCTTTGCCAACCTGTTCAAACCGGTTTCTAAACTTCCTTGTGTGACTTCTACTGTCACTCATCATATCGTGACCACTGGTCCACCGGTCTTCGCTAAGCCACGGCGATTGTCCCCAGAAAAACTACAAGCCGTGAAGGTTGAATTCGAACATATGTTAGACATGGGGATAATCCGTCCATCCAGCAGACCGTGGTCTTCCCCTTTACATGTGGTGCCAAAGGATAACGGGATAGATTGGAGGCCTTGTGGTGACTACCGCAGGCTTAACACACAGACCGTGCCAGATCGCTACCCCGTACCACATATACATGACCTTACGTCGTCACTAAAGGGTGCCACGGTATTCAGCAAACTGGACTTAACCAGGGCCTATCATCAGATTCCAGTTCACCCAGACGATATTCCTAAAACGGCAGTGATCACCCCTTTTGGTCTGTTCGAATTCCTTCGAATGCCGTTTGGTCTCCGCAACACCGCACAAACATTCCAGCGATTTATTCACGATGTTTTGCGTGGATTGGATTGCGCATATGCTTATCTCGACGATATTCTTGTGGCTAGCCCAGATGAAGCTACCCACCGTACGCATTTACAGATGGTTTTTGAGCGGTTAACAACCCATGGTTTGACACTTAACATGTCTAAATGCCAGATTGGCGTCCGTTCATTGACCTTCCTGGGACATGTCATTAATGAACAGGGAATTCGCCCGCTACCTGAGAAGGTGCAGGCAATACGCGACTTCCCGGAACCTACGTCAATAAAATCTCTGCGCACATTTCTAGGCATGGTGAGTTATTACCGACGATTTGTTCCTCAATGTGCACATATTTTACAGCCACTCACAGACCTACTAAAGGGTAAGAGCAAAACGTTCAGCATGACACCAGAGGCTCGAGAAGCCTTCCAGAATATTAAGTCGGCAATTGCAGACGCCACCATGCTAGTTCACCTAGACGTCCATCTTCCGCTTAGCATCTCAGTTGATGCATCCAACACAGCCATTGGAGCTGTTCTACAGCAACTGGTACATACTTCATGGATACCAGTTGCCTTTTTCTCTCGGAAGTTGTCCGCCGCTGAAGTGAGATATAGCACCTTTGGCAGAGAACTCCTCGCCATATACGCGGCTATCAAACATTTTCGCCACTTTGTCGAAGGTCGGAAATTCACAGTATTTACCGATCACAAGCCCCTGACGTATGCCCTCCACACTACTACAGATAGATATTCTCCACGCGAATTGCGTCACTTGGACTACATCTCACAATTCACTTCGGATATTCGACATATTTCAGGGGTTGACAATGCTGTGGCGGACGCCTTGTCTAGGATATGTACCATGTCGGCGCCACCAACCATTGACCTGAAAGAAATGGCGCAACGTCGGCTTACAGAGTTAGATCTTGATAAGCTCTCGTTAAATACCTCCTTGCATATCAAGCGTATACCGCTTGTTAATAGCGAGGGTACCATCCTCTGCGATCTGTCCACCGGTACCCCGAGACCCATCGTTCCACCTTCATTGAGCCGTACGGTATTCGATAGCCTCCACAACCTTTCCCACCCAGGTATCCGGGCAACGGACAAACTAGTGTCAGCTAGATTTGTCTGGCCTGGTATAAATCGCGACGTGCGTATCTGGGCACGTGCCTGTGTTCCGTGTCAACGAGCTAAAGTCCACAAACACAACATCACTCCATTGGGTTCCTTCTCCACACCCGATGCTCGCTTTAGCCACGTACATCTAGATATAGTGGGTCCTCTACCACCATCAAATGGCCACTGTTACTTGTTGACATGTGTCGACCGGTTCACTCGTTGGCCAGAAGCTATTCCCATCGCTGACACGACCGCGGAAACCATTTTCCGAGTGTTCATGGAACGCTGGGTAGCTCAATTCGGATGCCCATCTTCGGTGACTACAGACCGTGGACAGCAGTTTGAATCAACCGACTTTAAGAGGCTCTTAGAGCTGCTGGGGTGCAAACGCATCCGCACAACCGCGTACCATCCAGCAGCAAATGGACTTGTAGAACGTTTTCACCGCCAACTGAAAGCTTCGTTAATGGCTACCGAGAATACTAAGTGGACCGAGTCACTTCCCCTAGTGCTACTTAGCATCCGTTCCACGCTCAAAGCAGACTTACAGTGCACCTCCGCAGAGTTGGTGTTTGGTACCACCCTTCGTCTACCGGGTGAAATTATCTCACCTGAAAGTGGTGAGCCAAGTGCTACGGATGTACATTGTTATGCTCAGAACCTCAAGCGCCTTATGCAGCGCCTGCAACCAACTCCCACACGCACACAAAACAAGAGAGTGCAAGTAGATGCTAGACTCGATGACTGTACCCACGTTTTTGTGCGTTGCGACGCCGTTCGTAGACCGTTACAACCTCCTTATGATGGACCATTCAAGGTCGTTAGTAGGAAAGAAAAATTTTTTGTCATTGATCGACTTGGCCATCAAGACACCGTAAGTGTCGACAGACTTAAAGCGGCCTACATCGAGGAATCTGTACCCTTCACGCCTACACAACCAGCAACTACGCCCGCACCCACACCCCAGCCAAGTTCGATTGTCGAAAATCCTACTAAACCTAGCAGTTCTCCGGATGAGACAAGTAAAGCACCGGTTACACGCTCTGGTCGGTGTGCACACTGGCCTAAGCGATACTGTGAATTTGTTAACTAAACGCTTTTAATTACAAGAGTAACTCATACCTTCATGTCTTTTCTCAGGTTACATTCATTTTTCACGATATTTACATTTTTGGGTTTCGTTTGTGGGCAGTAGCCACTCTTTCATTTACTAATCCTGTTAGATTTCCTTCTCGTTACAGTGTTCTAACATTTTAGTTTTGGCGTTGCACTCGAACCGCCAGCTAGACCAGTCCATTCCATTGTCGTATGGTGGCTCCCAACACTCGTAGAATTACAAACCAAACGAACAACAATATGGACCAGATAAAAAAAATAAAATAAATAAAAAAATATAATAAAATGTAAAAACAAAAACTTTCACTGTATAGTTAAACGGACCGTTAAATATTTTTGCATATAAATACGTCACTTCTATGCTGTACATTTTAATCTGCTCACTCTATTTTCACAGATTTTACTATTTTTTTACTCGAGTTATGCCATGATGAAACTTATTTATTTTATGATCCATACTTGTAATTACTTTGCATCACTTTAATTATACAGCTCGCAACATTTTTTTAAAAGTTGGAAGGTACAATTTACACTACATGTACATTATTAACATGTTGATGACGCCTGTCAACTGGAGTCCCTCAGGTGCATAAAGTTACATTAGTTCCTTCGCATTTATTCCTCTTAACTTCTTGTTAACACCTTATGCTGATTTTTAAATCTTAACCTCTTCTCCTATTCTTTTCTGTTGTTTTTACTTTATTCCTCCTAATACACTGGTATATTGATTGCCTTTGGTGTTACTACTAGTTTTGGTTGATGAGGAAGGATGGAGCATTAGTCTAAGATGAAACTTAGACATAATGAGTCACCTTCCCGTCATAACAACCTGGGGTAACGGAGGTAAACCATCAGACCTCCACATAACCCAGCCCGCAATAGTATGTCGTAAAAAAAACTAAATAAATAAATAAAATAAAAATAAAAAAAGATAAGTAAAAATAAATGATGTTAAAAAAAACAGACAACTCAGAAGCTCGAAATCGCACCAAGGCACCAGCGTTATTTCTTCTTATATTCCATCTTACTCCATTAATCATGTACATAGTGCCTATAAATTGTCTTTATTATTTTTTCCTTCATTCTTTCCTTTCACAATATATATATATATATATATATTTCAAAAAACACTATTTTATTACTATCTTCGCACTTTCTTGTTCATTCACTGTTATTGTACACACCCTTGCTACTTCTATATATCGAAGCTTGCTGTTATCCCACCAACCTTCTAAGGGGGGGGGGATAACCTGTAGTGTACATTGTACCTTCCAACTTTTGTTTGAATGAACTCAGTCTGACCTTAAAAACCCGACTTCCACTTTTGTATTCCTGATCCTCCTGTACGGTTTTGGTTTCGCTCTCTGGCTGTACTTTCACCTAGTGCACTCTCCGAGCTGACCACCGACTCACCTCCAGATAAGTGTGCACCTCTTATTTCTTATCAAATTCTATATCTCTTTTGTGTAAATACAATTCTGTTCCAGTGACGCCTACGTAGGTCATTTCGCTGGGTTTTCCTTGTGGCAGATGTAACTACCGGTATTATTGGCATGGATCTCATGCAACACTATCAGCTACTGGTTGATACTGGCAAACACAAACTGATCGATTCAGCTACAAACCTTTCGATCTCCGGTGTTGTGACGCACACACCTGCATTAAGCCCAGTATATTCAACCCCTGCCTCTAACGGCCCTTACGCTGAAGTTCTTCAGTCCTTTGCCAACCTGTTCAAACCGGTTTCTAAACTTCCTTGTGTGACTTCTACTGTCACTCATCATATCGTGACCACTGGTCCACCGGTCTTCGCTAAGCCACGGCGATTGTCCCCAGAAAAACTACAAGCCGTGAAGGTTGAATTCGAACATATGTTAGACATGGGGATAATCCGTCCATCCAGCAGACCGTGGTCTTCCCCTTTACATGTGGTGCCAAAGGATAACGGGATAGATTGGAGGCCTTGTGGTGACTACCGCAGGCTTAACACACAGACCGTGCCAGATCGCTACCCCGTACTACATATACATGACCTTACGTCGTCACTAAAGGGTGCCACGGTATTCAGCAAACTGGACTTAACCAGGGCCTATCATCAGATTCCAGTTCACCCAGACGATATTCCTAAAACGGCAGTGATCACCCCTTTTGGTCTGTTCGAATTCCTTCGAATGCCGTTTGGTCTCCGCAACACCGCACAAACATTCCAGCGATTTATTCACGATGTTTTGCGTGGATTGGATTGCGCATATGCTTATCTCGACGATATTCTTGTGGCTAGCCCAGATGAAGCTACCCACCGTACGCATTTACAGATGGTTTTTGAGCGGTTAACAACCCATGGTTTGACACTTAACATGTCTAAATGCCAGATTGGTGTCCGTTCATTGACCTTCCTGGGACATGTCATTAATGAACAGGGAATTCGCCCGCTACCTGAGAAGGTGCAGGCAATACGCGACTTCCCGGAACCTACGTCAATAAAATCTCTGCGCACATTTCTAGGCATGGTGAGTTATTACCGACGATTTGTTCCTCAATGTGCACATATTTTACAGCCACTCACAGACCTACTAAAGGGTAAGAGCAAAACGTTCAGCATGACACCAGAGGCTCGAGAAGCCTTCCAGAATATTAAGTCGGCAATTGCAGACGCCACCATGCTAGTTCACCTAGACGTCCATCTTCCGCTTAGCATCTCAGTTGATGCATCCAACACAGCCATTGGAGCTGTTCTACAGCAACTGGTACATACTTCATGGATACCAGTTGCCTTTTTCTCTCGGAAGTTGTCCGCCGCTGAAGTGAGATATAGCACCTTTGGCAGAGAACTCCTCGCCATATACGCGGCTATCAAACATTTTCGCCACTTTGTCGAAGGTCGGAAATTCACAGTATTTACCGATCACAAGCCCCTGACGTATGCCCTCCACACTACTACAGATAGATATTCTCCACGCGAATTGCGTCACTTGGACTACATCTCACAATTCACTTCGGATATTCGACATATTTCAGGGGTTGACAATGCTGTGGCGGACGCCTTGTCTAGGATATGTACCATGTCGGCGCCACCAACCATTGACCTGAAAGAAATGGCACAACGTCGGCTTACAGAGTTAGATCTTGATAAGCTCTCGTTAAATACCTCCTTGCATATCAAGCGTATACCGCTTGTTAATAGCGAGGGTACCATCCTCTGCGATCTGTCCACCGGTACCCCGAGACCCATCGTTCCACCTTCATTGAGCCGTACGGTATTCGACAGCCTCCACAACCTTTCCCACCCAGGTATCCGGGCAACGGACAAACTAGTGTCAGCTAGATTTGTCTGGCCTGGTATAAATCGCGACGTGCGTATCTGGGCACGTGCCTGTGTTCCGTGTCAACGAGCTAAAGTCCACAAACACAACATCACTCCATTGGGTTCCTTCTCCACACCCGATGCTCGCTTTAGCCACGTACATCTAGATATAGTGGGTCCTCTACCACCATCAAATGGCCACTGTTACTTGTTGACATGTGTCGACCGGTTCACTCGTTGGCCAGAAGCTATTCCCATCGCTGACACGACCGCGGAAACCATTTTCCGAGTGTTCATGGAACGCTGGGTAGCTCAATTCGGATGCCCATCTTCGGTGACTACAGACCGTGGACAGCAGTTTGAATCAACCGACTTTAAGAGGCTCTTAGAGCTGCTGGGGTGCAAACGCATCCGCACAACCGCGTACCATCCAGCAGCAAATGGACTTGTAGAACGTTTTCACCGCCAACTGAAAGCTTCGTTAATGGCTACCGAGAATACTAAGTGGACCGAGTCACTTCCCCTAGTGCTACTTAGCATCCGTTCCACGCTCAAAGCAGACTTACAGTGCACCTCCGCAGAGTTGGTGTTTGGTACCACCCTTCGTCTACCGGGTGAAATTATCTCACCTGAAAGTGGTGAGCCAAGTGCTACGGATGTACATTGTTATGCTCAGAACCTCAAGCGCCTTATGCAGCGCCTGCAACCAACTCCCACACGCACACAAAACAAGAGAGTGCAAGTAGATGCTAGACTCGATGACTGTACCCACGTTTTTGTGCGTTGCGACGCCGTTCGTAGACCGTTACAACCTCCTTATGATGGACCATTCAAGGTCGTTAGTAGGAAAGAAAAATTTTTTGTCATTGATCGACTTGGCCATCAAGACACCGTAAGTGTCGACAGACTTAAAGCGGCCTACATCGAGGAATCTGTACCCTTCACGCCTACACAACCAGCAACTACGCCCGCACCCACACCCCAGCCAAGTTCGATTGTCGAAAATCCTACTAAACCTAGCAGTTCTCCGGATGAGACAAGTAAAGCACCGGTTACACGCTCTGGTCGGCGTGTACACTGGCCTAAGCGATACTGTGAATTTGTTAACTAAACGCTTTTAATTACAAGAGTAACTCATACCTTCATGTCTTTTCTCAGGTTACATTCATTTTTCACGATATTTACATTTTTGGGTTTCGTTTGTGGGCAGTAGCCACTCTTTCATTTACTAATCCTGTTAGATTTCCTTCTCGTTACAGTGTTCTAACATTTTAGTTTTGGCGTTGCACTCGAACCGCCAGCTAGACCAGTCCATTCCATTGTCGTATGGTGGCTCCCAACACTCGTAGAATTACAAACCAAACGAACAACAATATGGACCAGATAAAAAAAATAAAATAAATAAAAAAATATAATAAAATGTAAAAACAAAAACTTTCACTGTATAGTTAAACGGACCGTTAAATATTTTTGCATATAAATACGTCACTTCTATGCTGTACATTTTAATCTGCTCACTCTATTTTCACAGATTTTACTATTTTTTTACTCGAGTTATGCCATGATGAAACTTATTTATTTTATGATCCATACTTGTAATTACTTTGCATCACTTTAATTATACAGCTCGCAACATTTTTTTAAAAGTTGGAAGGTACAATTTACACTACATGTACATTATTAACATGTTGATGACGCCTGTCAACTGGAGTCCCTCAGGTGCATAAAGTTACATTAGTTCCTTCGCATTTATTCCTCTTAACTTCTTGTTAACACCTTATGCTGATTTTTAAATCTTAACCTCTTCTCCTATTCTTTTCTGTTGTTTTTACTTTATTCCTCCTAATACACTGGTATATTGATTGCCTTTGGTGTTACTACTAGTTTTGGTTGATGAGGAAGGATGGAGCATTAGTCTAAGATGAAACTTAGACATAATGAGTCACCTTCCCGTCATAACAACCTGGGGTAACGGAGGTAAACCATCAGACCTCCACATAACCCAGCCCGCAATAGTATGTCGTAAAAAAACTAAATAAATAAATAAAATAAAAATAAAAAAAGATAAGTAAAAATAAATGATGTTAAAAAAAACAGACAACTCAGAAGCTCGAAATCGCACCAAGGCACCAGCGTTATTTCTTCTTATATTCCATCTTACTCCATTAATCATGTACATAGTGCCTATAAATTGTCTTTATTATTTTTTCCTTCATTCTTTCCTTTCACAAATATATATATATATATATATATATATATTTCAAAAAAAACTATTTTATTACTATCTTCGCACTTTCTTGTTCATTCACTGTTATTGTACACACCCTTGCTACTTCTATATATCGAAGCTTGCTGTTATCCCACCAACCTTCTAAGGGGGGGGGATAACCTGTAGTGTACATTGTACCTTCCAACTTTTGTTTGAATGAACTCAGTCTGACCTTAAAAACCCGACTTCCACTTTTGTATTCCTGATCCTCCTGTACGGTTTTGGTTTCGCTCTCTGGCTGTACTTTCACCTAGTACACTCTCCGAGCTGACCACCGACTCACCTCCAGATAAGTGTGCACCTCTTATTTCTTATCAAATTCTATATCTCTTTTGTGTAAATACAATTCTGTTCCAGTGACGCTTGTCATCTCAAGTCTTTTAACCTTGATTCCGTTTGTTAGTACTTGCACGCTAGGCAGAGTACTATTAAGGCCATAAGCGGTGAAGAAGTTTTGTAAGAGTGGTTACATTTAGGTCGAAGTTAATCCAAGCCTAACTCTTACACACACATGGAGATTAATTCACACCATAGTCGATGACCCGAAAGATAAATACTCATCATCAAATACTTTTCAGAAGACAAACCACCAACTACAAACACACTAATACACAACTCACCTTGTCATAAACCAACGCCAGCCCACACGCGCCCATCTCACACTCAACTCTTTCGCTTTCACTCCCTCTCTGTCTGTCTCTGTCTCAATCTTTCTCGCTCAAAACATTCATACTCAAATCACTTCTCTCTCCATCTTCTTCTCCACAATAGTCATCAACCAACCAGTTACTCCCACCACCTGCAGAAACAAAGACACAAAAACAAATCACAGTCAAATCATTACCTTCACTACTTATGCCCATCTACAAACCAGCCATCTATCTATCAGAATCAACACAGTTCACTTGCAAGCAATCCGACAATGTAGGTAACACATCATACATACCAACACCATACCCACCTGGCCATAACAACATCAACTCACCTCTTCAACTCATTCCAGCCTTCACAACACCTTTCAATCCTCCCGTCTCCAGAATCATCTACAAGGCAAGTAATAATAATAAGACGACCCACAATTACAACACATCAACACAATCATTATAACCAACCACATACACGCACACATATTCCCATCTACACAAAATCAGAAACAGGCGAATCAGCACAACAATATGTCTCAGTTCGTCCGTCGACTTGAAGACTTTTGACTTAAACAGCATATAACCACTTTTGCCTATTCTCTCTAGCCCCTTATTTGGCTGACTCCACCAGTGATCATAAGGATTCATTCTCTGCTCATGCGATCTCCAGGACACGACCCTCCGAGCTAATCTCATCTCGTTGTTTCCTTTTCACGCTTCCATTCACCTAGTCCACTAGTTTCCTATCATGTTTCAAGCTTTATAAAAGGGGAAGCGTTGACCGTGGCACAAAAAACCCTATCTCAAAAATCCTCGTAAACATTTCTTTTCAAAAGTCTGGCTGAAATTTAATCTTTTTCCTATGAATTTTTATCTTTCCTGCCATTTTACAGATAGTTTTCCTCAACACCACAGATATTGGATGTGTAGTGAACAAATGTCCAAACAGTAAAGGCTTTAAATACAGTTTATTCGTAGTTTGTAACTATGGTGAAGAGTAATTGTTTGACGAATTTCTACTGATAGTTGTTTTTCTTATAGTGTGATTTATTCAATTCAAACAGCTATGCAGTACTCCCAGGTTTTCCAGCGGTTCTTCAACTGATGTAAGCTCATGATGAAATAACCACCCAACCAGTTAGTTATGAGAAAAACTTTACGAGATTGTTTCAACTTGCAGGAGGTTGTCGACCATTAAGATACACATGTGATTATTGACATGTTCCTGAGTGTTTTTTGTGGAGATCGCATTGAATTCAGGTGTGATCACGAACCGACTATAGTTAAAAAACCACAATGATGCAGGTAGCACAATGACAGCTGCTTCGCCCTACGTTGGAACTGTTCAGCGGTACCAGCTTCAAAACCCGGAAGCATTGGATTCCGTCCCGGTAACTGTATAATCTACAAGCTGGCCTTAATATTTTTTTTATCACAGCTTGATGCCACACCGTATTTTCAGTACAAGTATGGAATTTTCAGCATGGATATCGGTAGCCCAAATTTTGCAGGCTGACCATAGATATCCGGTGTTCGTCGGCAGGGGATCGGACACCAGACCATGTGAATGGTCGGCGAGAGTCCTGACCACTGTGCGATCGACGCACAAAAAAACCCTCAAAATATCGGGCAGTCTTCAGGTTCGTTCGATACCTGCTGGCTTCACTGGCTCACACTACTGCTCGATAGTCTCAAGCACGAAGAGAGTAAATGCCAAGCATTTCCCTAGCCGTTTCCAAGGGTTCTCTAACTGAAGTCAATCACTGATCACTCCTGACATCCACACTGCATTTAAAAATTATATCTGGAACGGAAACTGCCGAGGATGCACTGAAGCCAATGAATATCTGGTGTACGCAAATTAATTCGACTGTCTGTGCAACGTGTGTCCATCTCCAATCATCTCTCCGATTACTTACTGAGCAAAAAGTTCTCATTTGGTTCGTCCCCGAAGATCCTCGTTGCGAATTCCCACTGGTCATCTGTTCTTTAGAGAAGTCAGATGTTGGTGAAAGTCTGTGGTGGCCTCCTGGAAATGCTTTTCTTGACACACGTGACAAGATTTCCAACTATACGGAAGAAATCACGTAACACTGATATTGAAAATCAGGATTTCATTCTTGATGCTGAGGACAGAAGAAATACAGACTTATATCGTTTTGATGGAGGTCTGACTTGCTATTCCGACTGCGGTTTTGAAAATTTCAGCCCTGGCAACTAACTGCCCTTACTTGAAATAATACTTCTCAGATAAGTGAAAGGAATGCTTTCTTCTAAATTTTTTCCGTTTATAGTGATTGGTGCTTTCGATATTGATTGGTTATTTTCACCAACTCCGTCTTCTCTATGCTCACTTGAAATTTTGATGTTTTTTAACAGTCCACATCTGCTCTCTCAGACTCCCAGCACTTCTACATCATACCTCCTTCTTTCGCTGACTAGGCAGCCATCTAAGCCGGCCTCATACATATTACGTACATTCCACTTCCTCATTCTTATTCTTGCTTTCAACGAGAGAGAGATGACACATTGGCTGGATGACTGGCTTTGCGAAGGCTGACGTTCATCTGCCCGCTGTGTCATTTCGCATTTCTGATTCCAGAGTAGAATAAGTATATTAATTACATTTCTGTAATTTCAATGTGTTATGTGAGTTGAATTTTCTGTAGCACTTTGAATGATTTTGTGGTGTAGCGTAGATAGCTCTAGGCCCAGCCCTCCCTGTCTACGCGGGATGGAGAACAGCTAGAAAACTGGCAGACTGGTGAAGCAGGCTTGGTTGGAAATTTCCTATACTGTGTTGTCATTCACTTTATCCAATTATACATTTCCTATGGTTGCCAATGAGCTTCTGAGGTATTTTTCTACTCAACGAAGCGTTCATACACAATCAGTCAATAATGTCACCAATCCTCTGATCATGCGAATTACGGGGCGAAAGCTTTCGAAGTCCAGATGTGCTGATCAGAATAGAGCCGAAACAACAGCTTGTACTTCATAGTGTGATACCATAGTTTATTTCATCAGCTTCTATTCAGCTGCGCACAACATTAACGATTGGAGAGGTTTATGTACAGAGCAGCTACAACTCACTTGCATTGACGATGTGGTGGCAGTCAACAGGATGCCTTAAAATTAATTAATAGTGCTCAGAAATGACACTTGTAGAACATATGCACGGAGCGTTCAAGTTTAAACAAGGCAAAATGTACAGAAATATCATAAATGTTTAGAAGTTGTGGAGAATGAGTCATGTAATGAAGTAAAAAGGTGCATGAGGTGACAATTAACTAGTTAGTGAGGTTGCCTATCAGTGTGGTTACATTACGGTGATAACAAGGAGATGGTGTTGTAACTGACGATTATGTGATTAAATATAAGACAGAGTAAAGACATCTGGTTACCAGGTGAAAAGAAGTCTGATGACTATTCCTTTCTACACTCACAAATCAGGTTTCAAACAATTGACAGAAGTTTCTCTCTCAGTTTTAATACGAACCCAACCATATTTAATTACTGATAATCTCAAAGGATTTAAGGCTGTCCACTTTGTGATACCTGTCAAGCAGTAACCAGCTTATGGCGCTAGAGAAAGCGTTTCTCACAGAAAATCCGTTGTGTTTGCTTCATTCAAATTTTACAAGATTGTAATCGTGAGGAAATTAATAAGACTAAGAGAATCCTTAAAAATAAAACTACAAATGCCTTAAGGGTTTAACTAATATTTTAAAAGTACAAATATATTTGAGAAACAAATTGCCAATATTCCCTTGCTTCGTCTTCAGATAAGAACTAAATCAACCTGTAGGTTTAGTAGGGTGAAAAGCTTTCACAGTGATACTAGTATGAAAACTCTATCGCCTGATGGTAATCCCGCTCCACGTCTGCTGTTCCACATAGTGCGGTGGGGTTGCTAAGCTCACTTCCCGGTTCCCCACCTTGCTGAACTTCCAACACCAGAAAGTAAACTAGTAGAGAATATTCTACAGTTCACCTTAAGTCTTGCCAAGCAACTGCTATCAAACTCTTAAAACCCAATTTATGTTTTCAGAAAAAAGCAGTTATCACTCCTATTTTGGTGAATCCATGTCTTAGTTTTTGTCTTCATTCGATTTACCTGCTATTTGGCTCTAACCTCTTTTCCTTTTCATTATAGTGTAATTTTGTTTGCCTTTTGTTCCTATGATTTGAAGGGAACTCACCACCACCATCTTACCCATCTTTTGTCATTATTGCGTAACCAACCACTTTGCTACTGCACTCGAACATTTGTGTTCTCATTATGGTGAAAACTTGCATTCGGATATTTAGGAAAAACTGAGCAAAGGATATCCTTCTCGATGATTTCGTCTTCTAGCTCTATAATTACGTATATATGTCTATTTACACAGAATATTCTAGAACAAACGTCATTAACAATATTGTTTTTAAATATTGTCGGTTTGTTAAGATGACAATGGAATTACCATAGTTTAAGAAAGACTCTTAGGTTATAATAGGCATAAATCTGTAACAGTACGTAGAATATTAAATGAAATTAGGGAAATTTCCACAACAAATTGAGGATCATCAAAACCCTGATTGACAGCCAAGAGGCAAAACACATGCAATTATCAGGTCATTATCATGTCTCAGTCAAGTTATTATCGCGTTATTAACAAGTCGTTGACATGCAATTGTTCTTGCTTCTGATTGGACGCTTGCACAATTCAAACTCTCAACCGGATTGGTTGATTTCCAGTCTACCTTATTTTCTGTATAAATACAGTCACTTTTAACATAATAAATGAACCTGGTTTTACCGTTGATTCTCTTCGTGTTCCGCTTTACCAGTTAAGTGGGTGCTGGGCAATAGTTAAGCAGTGACCGCGTGACAAAGGATCTAGCATCATAACAATTGGCGACGGGGTTTCGAATCCATTGCAGTTCAATACAGTCAAATAAAACCCAGATCATCGAGTGTACATCCAGTCTGTCTTCCAAATGACAATTTCATTTGAACAAATGCAACTTCTCCTTCATCAACAACAGCAACAGTTTGAAGCTTGCCAGCTCAGCTTGATTGAAAAACTTATAAAGCAGTTTTCAATTCAAAATCTCAGCAGTTCCAACTCAGAGAAAACCGAATCTATTGGGAGTTCAATTGTAGAGTTCAATTTCGAGCCTTCAACAGGTGTGACTTTTGAAGCTTGGTTTCGACGTTATGAAGATCTGTTCCGGGTTGAATGCGCGCACCTAGATGATTCGGCCAAAGTGAGACTACTCCTTCGGAAACTTGGTCCAGCCGAACAAAACAAATATGTCAATCATATTCTACCAGAGAACTCAACTTTGAAGAAACCGTTCAAACGTTGACCAATATTTTCGGTGAACAGTTATCTCTCTTCAGTATCCGTTACAATTGTTTCAAGATATGCAAAGATCCAGGAGATGATATTCTCACCTATGCTGGTAAGGTGAATCGTGAATGCGAGCGATCGAAAATTCGACCACTTACGAATCACCAGTTTAAATGCCTGATCTCTGTCAACGGTCTCAACACTCGTGGAATTACAAACCAAACGAACAACAATATGGACCAGATAAAAAAAATAATAAAATAAATAAATAAATATAATAAAATGTAAAAACAAAAACTTTTTACTGTATAGTTAAACGGACCGTTAAATATTTTTGCATATAAATACGTCACTTCTATGCTGTACATTTTAATCCGCTCAATCTATTTTCACAGATTTTACTATTTTTTTACTCGAGTTATGCCATGATGAAACTTATTTATTTTATGATCCATACTTGTAATTACTTTGCATCACTTTAATTATACAGCTCGCAACATTTTTAAAAAATGGTGATTGTACCTATTCATAGCTATTGGTTATACACACACTTCTCTGTACCTTGCATAAGTTTTCACAGCGCTAGCAATTTCCCTTGTTTTATTTCAATTTGACGTACCACTCCAATGTTACATTAGTTCCTTCGCATTTATTCCTCTTAACTTCTTGTTAACACCTTATGCTGATTTTTAAATCTTAACCTCTTCTCCTATTCTTTTCTGTTGTTTTTACTTTATTCCTCCTAATACACTGGTATATTGATTGCCTTTGGTGTTACTACTAGTTTTGGTTGATGAGGAAGGATGGAGCATTAGTCTAAGATGAAACTTAGACATAATGAGTCACCTTCCCGTTATAACAACCTGGGGTAACGGAGGAAAACCATCAGACCTCCACATAACCCAGCCCGCAATAGTATGTCGTAAAAAAAACTAAATAAATAAATAAAATAAAAATAAAAAAAGATAAGTAAAAATAAATGATGTTAAAAAAACACAGACAACTCAGAAGCTCGAAATCGCACCAAGGCACCAGCGTTATTCCTTATTATATTCCATCTTACTCCATTAATCATGTACATAGTGCCTATAAATTGTCTTTATTATTTTTCCCTTCATTCTTTCCTTTCACAATATATATATATATTTCAAAAAAAACTATTTTATTACTATCTTCGCACTTTCTTGTTCATTCACTGTTATTGTACACACCCTTGCTACTTCTATATATCGAAGCTTGCTGTTATCCCACCAACCTTCTAAGGGGGGGGGGGATAACCTGTAGTGTACATTGTACCTTCCAACTTTTGTTTGAATGAACTCAGTCTGACCTTAAAAACCCTATATCCACTTTTGTATTCCTGATCCTCCTGTACGGTTTTGGTTTCGCTCTCTGGCTGTACTTTCACCCAGTACACTCTCCGAGCTGACCACCGACTCACCTCCAGATAAGTGTGCACCTCTTATTTCTTATCAAATTCTATATCTCTTTTGTGTAAATACAATTCTGTTCCAGTGACGCTTGTCATCTCAAGTCTTTTAACCTTGATTCCGTTTGTTAGTACTTGCACGCTAGGCAGAGTACTATTAAGGCCATAAGCGGTGAAGAAGTTTTGTAAGAGTGGTTACATTTAGGTCGAAGTTAATCCAAGCCTAACTCTTACACACACATGGAGATTAATTCACACCATAGTCGGTAACCCGAAAGATTAATACTCATCATCAAATACTTTTCAGAAGACAAACCACCAACTACAAACACACTAATACACAACTCACCTTGTCATAAACCAACGCCAGCCCACACGCGCCCATCTCACACTCAACTCTTTCGCTTTCACTCCCTCTCTGTCTGTCTCTGTCTCAATCTTTCTCGCTCAAAACATTCATACTCAAATCACTTCTCTCTCCATCTTCTTCTCCACAATAGTCATCAACCAACCAGTTACTCCCACCACCTGCAGAAACAAAGACACAAAAACAAATCACAGCAAATCATTACCTTCACTACTTATGCCCATCTACAAACCAGCCATCTATCTATCAGAATCAACACAGTTCACTTGCAAGCAATCCGACAATGTAGGTAACACATCATACATACCAACACCATACCCACCTGGCCATAACAACATCAACTCACCTCTTCAACTCATTCCAGCCTTCACAACACCTTTCAATCCTCCCGTCTCCAGAATCATCTACAAGGCAAGTAATAATAATAAGACGACCCACAATTACAACACATCAACACAATCATTATAACCAACCACATACACGCACACATATTCCCATCTACACAAAATCAGAAACAGGCGAATCAGCACAACAATATGTCTCAGTTCGTCCGTCGACTTGAAGACTTTTGACTTAAACAGCATATAACCACTTTTGCCTATTCTCTCTAGCCCCTTATTTGGCTGACTCCACCAGTGATCATAAGGATTCATTCTCTGCTCATGCGATCTCCAGGACACGACCCTCCGAGCTAATCTCATCTCGTTGTTTCCTTTTCACGCTTCCATTCACCTAGTCCACTAGTTTCCTATCATGTTTCAAGCTTTATAAAAGGGGAAGCGTTGACCGTGGCACAAAAAACCCTATCTCAAATATCCTCGTAAACATTTCTTTTCAAAAGTCTGGCTGAAATTTAATCTTTTTCCTATGAATTTTTATCTTTCCTGCCATTTTACAGATAGTTTTCCTCAACACCACAGATATTGGATGTGTAGTGAACAAATGTCCAAACAGTAAAGGCTTTAAATACAGTTTATTCGTAGTTTGTAACTATGGTGAAGAGTAATTGTTTGACGAATTTCTACTGATAGTTGTTTTTCTTATAGTGTGATTTATTCAATTCAAACAGCTATGCAGTACTCCCAGGTTTTCCAGCGGTTCTTCAACTGATGTAAGCTCATGATGAAATAACCACCCAACCAGTTAGTTATGAGAAAAACTTTACGAGATTGTTTCAACTTGCAGGAGGTTGTCGACCATTAAGATACACATGTGATTATTGACATGTTCCTGAGTGTTTTTTGTGGAGATCGCATTGAATTCAGGTGTGATCACGAACCGACTATAGTTAAAAAACCACAATGATGCAGGTAGCACAATGACAGCTGCTTCGCCCTACGTTGGAACTGTTCAGCGGTACTCAACGAGGATCTCACCAGATTCAAAACCCGGAAGCATTGGATTCCGTCCCGGTAACTGTATAATCTACAAGCTGGCCTTAATATTTTTTTTATCACAGCTTGATGCCACACCGTATTTTCAGTACAAGTATGGAATTTTCAGCATGGATATCGGTAGCCCAAATTTTGCAGGCTGACCATAGATATCCGGTGTTCGTCGGCAGGGGATCGGACACCAGACCATGTGAATGGTCGGCGAGAGTCCTGACCACTGTGCGATCGACGCACAAAAAAACCCTCAAAATATCGGGCAGTCTTCAGGTTCGTTCGATACCTGCTGGCTTCACTGGCTCACACTACTGCTCGATAGTCTCAAGCACGAAGAGAGTAAATGCCAAGCATTTCCCTAGCCGTTTCCAAGGGTTCTCTAACTGAAGTCAATCACTGATCACTCCTGACATCCACACTGCATTTAAAAATTATATCTGGAACGGAAACTGCCGAGGATGCACTGAAGCCAATGAATATCTGGTGTACGCAAATTAATTCGACTGTCTGTGCAACGTGTGTCCATCTCCAATCATCTCTCCGATTACTTACTGAGCAAAAAGTTCTCATTTGGTTCGTCCCCGAAGATCCTCGTTGCGAATTCCCACTGGTCATCTGTTCTTTAGAGAAGTCAGATGTTGGTGAAAGTCTGTGGTGGCCTCCTGGAAATGCTTTTCTTGACACACGTGACAAGATTTCCAACTATACGGAAGAAATCACGTAACACTGATATTGAAAATCAGGATTTCATTCTTGATGCTGAGGACAGAAGAAATACAGACTTATATCGTTTTGATGGAGGTCTGACTTGCTATTCCGACTGCGGTTTTGAAAATTTCAGCCCTGGCAACTAACTGCCCTTACTTGAAATAATACTTCTCAGATAAGTGAAAGGAATGCTTTCTTCTAAATTTTTTCCGTTTATAGTGATTGGTGCTTTCGATATTGATTGGTTATTTTCACCAACTCCGTCTTCTCTATGCTCACTTGAAATTTTGATGTTTTTTAACAGTCCACATCTGCTCTCTCAGACTCCCAGCACTTCTACATCATACCTCCTTCTTTCGCTGACTAGGCAGCCATCTAAGCCGGCCTCATACATATTACGTACATTCCACTTCCTCATTCTTATTCTTGCTTTCAACGAGAGAGAGATGACACATTGGCTGGATGACTGGCTTTGCGAAGGCTGACGTTCATCTGCCCGCTGTGTCATTTCGCATTTCTGATTCCAGAGTAGAATAAGTATATTAATTACATTTCTGTAATTTCAATGTGTTATGTGAGTTGAATTTTCTGTAGCACTTTGAATGATTTTGTGGTGTAGCGTAGATAGCTCTAGGCCCAGCCCTCCCTGTCTACGCGGGATGGAGAACAGCTAGAAAACTGGCAGACTGGTGAAGCAGGCTTGGTTGGAAATTTCCTATACTGTGTTGTCATTCACTTTATCCAATTATACATTTCCTATGGTTGCCAATGAGCTTCTGAGGTATTTTTCTACTCAACGAAGCGTTCATACACAATCAGTCAATAATGTCACCAATCCTCTGATCATGCGAATTACGGGGCGAAAGCTTTCGAAGTCCAGATGTGCTGATCAGAATAGAGCCGAAACAACAGCTTGTACTTCATAGTGTGATACCATAGTTTATTTCATCAGCTTCTATTCAGCTGCGCACAACATTAACGATTGGAGAGGTTTATGTACAGAGCAGCTACAACTCACTTGCATTGACGATGTGGTGGCAGTCAACAGGATGCCTTAAAATTAATTAATAGTGCTCAGAAATGACACTTGTAGAACATATGCACGGAGCGTTCAAGTTTAAACAAGGCAAAATGTACAGAAATATCATAAATGTTTAGAAGTTGTGGAGAATGAGTCATGTAATGAAGTAAAAAGGTGCATGAGGTGACAATTAACTAGTTAGTGAGGTTGCCTATCAGTGTGGTTACATTACGGTGATAACAAGGAGATGGTGTTGTAACTGACGATTATGTGATTAAATATAAGACAGAGTAAAGACATCTGGTTACCAGGTGAAAAGAAGTCTGATGACTATTCCTTTCTACACTCACAAATCAGGTTTCAAACAATTGACAGAAGTTTCTCTCTCAGTTTTAATACGAACCCAACCATATTTAATTACTGATAATCTCAAAGGATTTAAGGCTGTCCACTTTGTGATACCTGTCAAGCAGTAACCAGCTTATGGCGCTAGAGAAAGCGTTTCTCACAGAAAATCCGTTGTGTTTGCTTCATTCAAATTTTACAAGATTGTAATCGTGAGGAAATTAATAAGACTAAGAGAATCCTTAAAAATAAAACTACAAATGCCTTAAGGGTTTAACTAATATTTTAAAAGTACAAATATATTTGAGAAACAAATTGCCAATATTCCCTTGCTTCGTCTTCAGATAAGAACTAAATCAACCTGTAGGTTTAGTAGGGTGAAAAGCTTTCACAGTGATACTAGTATGAAAACTCTATCGCCTGATGGTAATCCCGCTCCACGTCTGCTGTTCCACATAGTGCGGTGGGGTTGCTAAGCTCACTTCCCGGTTCCCCACCTTGCTGAACTTCCAACACCAGAAAGTAAACTAGTAGAGAATATTCTACAGTTCACCTTAAGTCTTGCCAAGCAACTGCTATCAAACTCTTAAAACCCAATTTATGTTTTCAGAAAAAAGCAGTTATCACTCCTATTTTGGTGAATCCATGTCTTAGTTTTTGTCTTCATTCGATTTACCTGCTATTTGGCTCTAACCTCTTTTCCTTTTCATTATAGTGTAATTTTGTTTGCCTTTTGTTCCTATGATTTGAAGGGAACTCACCACCACCATCTTACCCATCTTTTGTCATTATTGCGTAACCAACCACTTTGCTACTGCACTCGAACATTTGTGTTCTCATTATGGTGAAAACTTGCATTCGGATATTTAGGAAAAACTGAGCAAAGGATATCCTTCTCGATGATTTCGTCTTCTAGCTCTATAATTACGTATATATGTCTATTTACACAGAATATTCTAGAACAAACGTCATTAACAATATTGTTTTTAAATATTGTCGGTTTGTTAAGATGACAATGGAATTACCATAGTTTAAGAAAGACTCTTAGGTTATAATAGGCATAAATCTGTAACAGTACGTAGAATATTAAATGAAATTAGGGAAATTTCCACAACAAATTGAGGATCATCAAAACCCTGATTGACAGCCAAGAGGCAAAACACATGCAATTATCAGGTCATTATCATGTCTCAGTCAAGTTATTATCGCGTTATTAACAAGTCGTTGACATGCAATTGTTCTTGCTTCTGATTGGACGCTTGCACAATTCAAACTCTCAACCGGATTGGTTGATTTCCAGTCTACCTTATTTTCTGTATAAATACAGTCACTTTTAACATAATAAATGAACCTGGTTTTACCGTTGATTCTCTTCGTGTTCCGCTTTACCAGTTAAGTGGGTGCTGGGCAATAGTTAAGCAGTGACCGCGTGACAAAGGATCTAGCATCATAACAATTGGCGACGGGGTTTCGAATCCATTGCAGTTCAATACAGTCAAATAAAACCCAGATCATCGAGTGTACATCCAGTCTGTCTTCCAAATGACAATTTCATTTGAACAAATGCAACTTCTCCTTCATCAACAACAGCAACAGTTTGAAGCTTGCCAGCTCAGCTTGATTGAAAAACTTATAAAGCAGTTTTCAATTCAAAATCTCAGCAGTTCCAACTCAGAGAAAACCGAATCTATTGGGAGTTCAATTGTAGAGTTCAATTTCGAGCCTTCAACAGGTGTGACTTTTGAAGCTTGGTTTCGACGTTATGAAGATCTGTTCCGGGTTGAATGCGCGCACCTAGATGATTCGGCCAAAGTGAGACTACTCCTTCGGAAACTTGGTCCAGCCGAACAAAACAAATATGTCAATCATATTCTACCAGAGAACTCAACTTTGAAGAAACCGTTCAAACGTTGACCAATATTTTCGGTGAACAGTTATCTCTCTTCAGTATCCGTTACAATTGTTTCAAGATATGCAAAGATCCAGGAGATGATATTCTCACCTATGCTGGTAAGGTGAATCGTGAATGCGAGCGATCGAAAATTCGACCACTTACGAATCACCAGTTTAAATGCCTGATCTTTGTCTGCGGTCTCAAATCTTCAGTTGACAGTGATATTCGTACCCGAATCCTTGCAGAGATTGAACGCAAACCGGACATGACTTTACAGGAGGTAACTGCTGAGTGCCAACGAATCTTCAATCTAAAGCATGGCACGAAGTTGATTGAGGATGGTCAAGTTCATGAATTTACTTCTGTTCAGCCTGTCAAGTCAAACAATTCTCTGCAAGTCAAACACAAGCCTCCAACAAATTGTTGGTTTTGTGGGTCGTGGCATTTTGGTAAATTTTGCCCGTATAAAAGACATAAATGTAGTATCTGTAACAAGTATGGTCACAAGGAAGGATTTTGTCCCCCAGTGAAGCCTAAACCAATCCGATCTCACAATACAATGGCACAGTCACGAAAGTTTAGATGTCGGTCGACGAAACCTCAAATCGGTAGTATGTTCGCTACCTTCAAAGTTGACTTCGAGTCAAAAAGAAAGTTCGTCACACTTTCTATCAACCAGAAGCCAGTTCGACTACAGTTAGATACTGCTTCAGATATCACAATCATATCTCCCCAGACGTGGCGGGCACTCGAGTGTCCACCTTATCAGAGAACGGAGCATACTGCAAGAAACGCGTCGGGTGACGTAATGATATTATCTGGCCAGATTGAATGTGACGTAACTTTCCGGTAGACCTCGTTCCAAGGAACATGCTACATCACCAATCGTCATGATTTGAACTTGCTTGGTATTGACTGGATCGAAAAGATGAAACTCTGGGATGTCCCACTGAACTCACTTTGTTCCAATGTACAGTGCTCAGATAGTCCTACCAACATGTTGATGCACCCGACCTCGACCGCAAATTTCATCAGTCATCTTCGCAACAAACACGCTGCCGTTTTTCAAGAGTCTTTGGGTTGCTGTACCGTACAAAAAGCCAAACTATACCTCAAACCTGATGCCAAACCAGTTTTTAGACCAAAACGCCCAGTATCGTATGCCACGTTATCGTCCCTTGATGCAGAGCTGGATCGTTTAGAAAAGCTGAACGTAATCAAGCCGGTCGATTACTCATCCTGGGCAGCCCCCATAGTGGTTGTCAAGAAAGCAAACGGTACCATCAGACTTTGTGCTGATTTCTCAACAGGACTCAGTAATGCCCTTGAAGATCAACCGTATCCACTACCAGTACCGCAGGATCTATTTGTCAAACTGAATGGCGGTGAATACTTCAGTAAACTTGATCTAGCTGAGGCATACCTACAGATCGAGGTCGAAGATGATTCTAAAGAGCTTCTGACAATCAACACTCACAAAGGACTGTATCAGTTCCAGCGACTTCCATATGGTGTTAAACCTGCTCCTGCTATATTCCAACAGATAATGGATGCAATATTAGCTGGTATATCGGGAGTGGCCGTTTATCTTGATGATATCATAGTCACAGGAGAAACTCAATCAGAACTTTTCAATCGGTTGGATAAAGTCCTGACAATACTCAGTGATTCCGGTTTCCATTCACGTCCGGATAAGTGCAATCTTTTCATGACTTCACTGAAGTACCTGGGATTCATTTTTGACAAAGATGGTCGCAAACTCGACCCCTCCAGTGTGTCAGCAATTCAACAGATGCCTGCCCCTCATAATCTCAGTACGTTGCAGTCCTTCCTGGGGATGATCAGTTACTATAGTGCGTTCCTGGCAGATTTACATCGTCTCAGGGCCCCAATGAATCAGTTACTCATGAAGAATGCTAAATGGAACTGGTCAGAAGAATGCCAACAAGCTTTCATCAAGGTCAAGAAATTACTCCAGTCTGACCTGCTGTTAACACATTACAATCCAAAGCTGGATATAGCATTAGCTGCAGATGCGTCCAACTATGGTATTGGCGCTGTCATTTCACATGTGTTTCCAGACGGTGTTGAAAAGCCAATAGCATATGCATCGCGAACCTTGACAAAGGTAGAGCAAAATTACAGTCAGATCGAAAAGGAAGGATTGGCGCTCGTGTTTGGGATTCAAAAGTTCCACAAAATGCTGCTTCGCCGAAAGTTCACACTTTTTACTGATCACAAACCACTATTATCGATTTTTGGCTCCAAGAAAGGTATTCCAGTCTACACAGACAATCGACTACAACGTTGGGCGACTATGCTACTAGGATACGACTTTCAGATCAAGTACAAATCTACAAAAGATTTCGGGAATGCAGATGGCCTCTCGCGTCTACTCAGCTATAACAAGCCTGCAAAGAAGGACGCTGTGATCGCCGGCGTTTCTGTCGATGAAGACCTGTACCACGTATTGATGACGGCAATAAACACTTTACCTGTCTCAGCCGACATGGTTCAACGAGAGACGCAGCGTGACCCGACATTACAGTCAGTTCAACAGTATCTACGTTGTGTCTGGCCCTCGCGTATTGATTGTCCAGATTTAAAACAGTTCTATCAACGACGACATTCGTTATCCCTGGTCAATGACTGCATTATGTTTGGCGAACGTGTGAGCGTGCCTCGAAGTCTCCAACAAAAAGTCATGAGTCAACTACATTTTACGCATCCTGGTATTGGTCGTATGAAATCGTTGGCACGCTGGTATGTCTACTGGCCAAATATCGATCGTGAATTAGAAGTGATGGTTCGCTCATGTTCTCGCTGTGCTCAGGTTTGAAAATGCCTATTAAGACAGACCTACAGCTGTGGCCCATAACATGGCAGGTGCTCAGATATTTTCCAAAATTGACCTCGTTCGTGCATACTACCATATACCTGTCGAACCCAAGAACATCCCCAAAACGGCGGTAACCACTCCTTTTGGCTTATTCGAGTTGTTTCGTCTGCCATTTGGCTTAACTAACGCAGCGCAGACATTTCAGAGACTCAATAACCAGGTGTTGCACAGCCTCACATTCACTTACGCCTATATCGATGATATACTGGTCGCAAGTAAATCACCTGAGGAGCACCAACATCACTTAAAAACACTCTTTAAACGTTTGGTCGAATATAGGATTGTCATTAAATCAAGTAAATGTGAATTCGGTAAGAAAACTATAAACTTTTTGGGACATCAAGTAGACGATCAAGGTATTCGACCGATAGCAGAACAGCTTCAAGTCATAAAAGAATACCCCATTCCAGATTCTTTCAAAAAGTTACGCAGATTTCTTGGTCTCGTCAATTTTTATCGCCGTTTCATTCCTAACTGTGCACAGCTAGTCCAACCTCTGACAGATTTACTAAAAGGTCACGCAAAATCGATGCACATGAATATTTCAGCAATCGAAGCATTTGAAAAGCTGAAACAAACTCAAAGCTCAGAAACCTTACTGGTACGTCGTGACGTCAGCGCTCCTATAGCGATTATGACAGATGCATCAGACGTCGCCGTCGGTGCAGTTCTTCAACAATTTTCTGCTGGGAAATGGCAACCTCTCTTCTTTTTCTCCAAACGTCTAGACGCTACTCAATCCAGATATAGTGCATTCAGTAGGGAATTACTAGCAGTCTATCTTGCTGTTAAACATTTTCGTCCTATGGTCGAAGGAATACCGTTTACCATCTATACAGACCACAAACCTTTAACTAAAGCCATGAATGCAAAGCACGATAAGTACTCACCAAGAGAACTCCGACACCTCGAGTTCATTTCTCAGTTCACTTCAGATATTAGATTCATCAAAGGACATAAAAACGAGGTAGCAGATGCGTTATCCCGCATCCATATAAATACCTTAGAAAAAGACCAGTTTAATCCTAAAAATATGGCTAGACTGCAAACTATGGACAAGGATCTGAAAAGAATAAAAAATAGCACCAGTACTTCTTTACGTTTGCATGATGTTATGCTTGATGAAAGCCTAACTATTACGTGTGATATTTCCAAAGGTAAACCGCGTCCTTTTGTCCCACTAGAAATGCGAAGATCAGTTTTTTCCAAAATACATGGCATTTCTCACCCTGGCATCCGAGCAACAGTTAAACTGATAAGTGACCGATATATATGGCCGAATATGAATCGTGAGATTAAACAGTGGACCAGAGCATGTTTAGCCTGCCAAAAGTCAAAAGTACAACGACATACAGTCTCACCTAATGGCCAGTTTCCAGAACCTGATGGTATGTTCCAGCACATACACATTGACATCGTTGGACCGTCACCACCATCTAATGGCTTCACTTATATCTTAACGTGTATTGACAGATTTACGATATGGCCAGTAGCTAGTCCCTTACCTGATATTGCTGCCGAAGCTGTTGCAAAGAGCATCATACAAAATTGGATTTCCAACTCCGGAGTGCCCAGCATTATTACTACAGATAGGGGTGCACAGTTCTAAAGCCATTTATTCCAACAACTCACAGAACTACTGGGAATCAAGAGTATACGTACTACTGCTTATAATCCCAGTTCAAACGGCTTTGTGGAAAGATTTCATCGTCAACTGAAAGCATCATTGATGGCAGTGAAGGACGATGATAAATGGAGCGATAAATTACCTCTTGTACTTCTTGGAATACGTTCGACAATAAAACAAGATATCGAATGTTGTCCAGCAGAATTAGTTTATAGAACTACTTTACGACTGCCTGGAGAATATTTCAACCCAGCCACTGAAGTTCCAGCTGACGAAACTACTTTTGCACAACAACTGAGACAAAATATGAGCCTTTTAAGATATCATCCACCGTGACATCAGCTCAACCAAGCATACATGCCTGAAAAACTAGAAAATTGCACGCATGTTTTCATACGACACGACGGTGTAAGGAAACCACTTCAACCACCTTATGACGGACCATTCAAAGTAATAAGCAGAACAAGAAAAATCATCACTGTCGAACGCGGAGGAAAACACGAGATTGTAAGCATCGATCGCGTAAAACCAGCTTTCATGGAAATAGAGGTGACTGAATGTTTACCCAAATCAACATCATCTCAAGATTCAAAATCTGATGATATTCCGGCTAACAAAACAGAAAGAATCACAAGATCAGGCAGACGAGTACATTGGCCACAAAGATTTGTACAGACAATTTATTTCTAAGTCATTTCCATACTTCCTTATTACTGTACCATTAACTGAATGTAAGATATAAATCTATTCTGTAACTCTTTACAATAACAACCTCATTGTTATCCTAATAATTTTCTGGTTTAATTGTTACATGTTGCACGAATTTCCAAACATTTTGGTTCGTTTCAAAGTTGTTAGCATTTTCAAATATATACAGTTATATTATCAAACCTCAGAAAACTTAAAATCCTCAGTTCGATTTTCATACCAGAACTCTTATATACTTTTTTGTGTCCTTATAATTTACAATAATATCCGAATACAGCTAAACTTCATTTACCTGCATTCTACGGAGGGGCTATTGTAGTGACCCATTTTATTACTCATCATCGTAGTGTACTTTCACTATGTAACTGGACTTTGATTTGTTTATCACTCTAAATCTTGCATGTTAACAATTGATACTTTTTTACTCGCTGGATTTTCGAAGTTTGATTGCTGCAATACTACACTATCGTATTCCTTCGCAAGTGCCTTTTGAATTACGTTGTGGATGTCGAGTAATCGCAACGTTAGGACACAACTATAAACGCGAAGAAGTACTAAGATATACGTGTACGCTAGTTTGGTGAAATAGAGCACCACAGTAATTGGTGAGCCCGACATAGGTGATCGATCGACTACACCATTTCGAAATATACACACAGTGGATTTAATTATCTTTGCTATCGTATTTACTTTTATAACTGCATAACATTCGGATATATATTTACTGATAGTTTTGCTTAAAGTACCTCGGTAAGCAGAACATTTTTAAACATTTTTGAACTTGCCTATATTCTGTTCTGTTTTTGCTCACTTTTCGTAATTTTGCTGTCACCTATATATATATTCTTCTCTGCACTTTTATGATGTCATTTAATACTGATAACGACACTTTAAGTACAAGGTCTGTGGCTACAGTAACCATATCCATACCACCTTTTAAACCTAACGACCCATATTTGTGGTTCACTCGCCTGGAACACTACTTCCTAGCCAACCACGTCACTTCTCAGACTACAAAATTTGGCCTTGCAAGCTCCATATTACCTGACGATGTAGCAGAGCAAGTACGAGAGACGCTCATACATCCAGATCCAGAAACT
Source organism: Trichobilharzia szidati (assembly GCA_944472155.2). Taxonomy (NCBI): domain Eukaryota; kingdom Metazoa; phylum Platyhelminthes; class Trematoda; order Strigeidida; family Schistosomatidae; genus Trichobilharzia; species Trichobilharzia szidati. The sequence goes on from OX235275.1 coordinate 16,391,429, forward strand.
CCGTACGATGTTTTAAAGCAGAAGGTTATTAAAGTTGCTTCATTATCAGATCAGAAAGCTATCGATCAGCTACTCAGCAATGTTAGCCTGGGCGATAGAACACCTTCTCAACTCAAAAGCCATATGTATAACATTTAGGAGATCGGAAGGTAGACGCCAGGTTTTTCTATCAATTGTGGCTAAGACGATTACCCCACAACATTCAGCAAGTATTAGCATTTGGAGATGAAGACGTAGATATTGACAAGTTGGCAGAAATCGCTGACAGAATGTATGAACGGATATCTCCACAGGTAACATCGGTAGTCGACAAAACGTCAAACGAACGCATAGAAGCCTTAGAACGTAAAATAGACGTGCTCACCGGGCAATTAATGACAATGAGGATTAATAGACAACCTATTACAACGTACAGCGTAGCCACCCACACAATGTACGTAAATATAGCTTACTGGTATCATCGCAAATTTGGTGTACACGCTAAACGGTGCACACAGCCATGTGCTTTTCAACAGCCTATGGGAAACGAAAAAACCGGTGGTCGGTGACGACTGCGTTCGCTGGCAAACACCCATTGCACAGTCGTATCCTCAGGGTGACAGATAAAATAACAGGGGCACAATTCTTGGTAGATACCGGTGCAGAAATTAGTGTAGTTCCCCCAACACCCAGCGAACGCTTACAACCAAATCCAGCATTAGTTCTTAAGGCTGCGAACGATTCTACCACAAAAACTTTTGGAACTCGAAAACAAAAACTTAATTTTGGTTGCAGCACACCATTTGAGTGGGAGTTCGTAATCGCCGATACAACCTTTCCTATCATTGGGATGGATTTTCTTCAACACTACGAATCGCTATTCGACTCTAGTCACCACAGATTGATAAATAGCAGTCGTAAAATATCGATTTCAGGCATCTCCACAGATATCGAGAGTATCCGCTTGGTGTTAGCTATAGCAGATCAATTGTCTACGTACGATATTTTGCTAAAGAAATTTCCTGAACTGACACAGAGCGATTGCTCCATAGCCTCTCTCAAACACAACGTAACACACCATATTGTAACTAAAGGTCCACCTGTCGCAGGAAAACCACATCGTTTAGATCCAGCTAAAATGCAAATAGCAAAAGCAGAGTTCAACAGATTGTTGGATCTAGGAATAATATGACCATCAAACAGCCCATGGTCATCATCATTGCATATGGTACCAAAGAAAAACTCAACAGAGATAAGACCATGTGCAGATTAGCGAGCTTTAAATAAGCAGATGACAGCAGATAGATACCCGATTCCACACATCCACGATTTTTCTCATAACATGGTAGATGCTCAGATATTTTCCAAAATTGACCTCGTTCGTGCATACTACCATATACCTGTCGAACCCAAGAACATCCCCAAAACGGCGGTAACCACTCCTTTTGGCTTATTCGAGTTGTTTCGTCTGCCATTTGGCTTAACTAACGCAGCGCAGACATTTCAGAGACTCAATAACCAGGTGTTGCACAGCCTCACATTCACTTACGCCTATATCGATGATATACTGGTCGCAAGTAAATCACCTGAGGAGCACCAACATCACTTAAAAACACTCTTTAAACGTTTGGTCGAATATAGGATTGTCATTAAATCAAGTAAATGTGAATTCGGTAAGAAAACTATAAACTTTTTGGGACATCAAGTAGACGATCAAGGTATTCGACCGATAGCAGAACAGCTTCAAGTCATAAAAGAATACCCCATTCCAGATTCTTTCAAAAAGTTACGCAGATTTCTTGGTCTCGTCAATTTTTATCGCCGTTTCATTCCTAACTGTGCACAGCTAGTCCAACCTCTGACAGATTTACTAAAAGGTCACGCAAAATCGATGCACATGAATATTTCAGCAATCGAAGCATTTGAAAAGCTGAAACAAACTCAAAGCTCAGAAACCTTACTGGTACGTCGTGACGTCAGCGCTCCTATAGCGATTATGACAGATGCATCAGACGTCGCCGTCGGTGCAGTTCTTCAACAATTTTCTGCTGGGAAATGGCAACCTCTCTTCTTTTTCTCCAAACGTCTAGACGCTACTCAATCCAGATATAGTGCATTCAGTAGGGAATTACTAGCAGTCTATCTTGCTGTTAAACATTTTCGTCCTATGGTCGAAGGAATACCGTTTACCATCTATACAGACCACAAACCTTTAACTAAAGCCATGAATGCAAAGCACGATAAGTACTCACCAAGAGAACTCCGACACCTCGAGTTCATTTCTCAGTTCACTTCAGATATTAGATTCATCAAAGGACATAAAAACGGGGTAGCAGATGCGTTATCCCGCATCCATATAAATACCTTAGAAAAAGACCAGTTTAATCCTAAAAATATGGCTAGACTGCAAACTATGGACAAGGATCTGAAAAGAATAAAAAATAGCACCAGTACTTCTTTACGTTTGCATGATGTTATGCTTGATGAAAGCCTAACTATTACGTGTGATATTTCCAAAGGTAAACCGCGTCCTTTTGTCCCACTAGAAATGCGAAGATCAGTTTTTTCCAAAATACATGGCATTTCTCACCCTGGCATCCGAGCAACAGTTAAACTGATAAGTGACCGATATATATGGCCGAATATGAATCGTGAGATTAAACAGTGGACCAGAGCATGTTTAGCCTGCCAAAAGTCAAAAGTACAACGACATACAGTCTCACCTAATGGCCAGTTTCCAGAACCTGATGGTATGTTCCAGCACATACACATTGACATCGTTGGACCGTCACCACCATCTAATGGCTTCACTTATATCTTAACGTGTATTGACAGATTTACGATATGGCCAGTAGCTAGTCCCTTACCTGATATTGCTGCCGAAGCTGTTGCAAAGAGCATCATACAAAATTGGATTTCCAACTCCGGAGTGCCCAGCATTATTACTACAGATAGGGGTGCACAGTTCTAAAGCCATTTATTCCAACAACTCACAGAACTACTGGGAATCAAGAGTATACGTACTACTGCTTATAATCCCAGTTCAAACGGCTTTGTGGAAAGATTTCATCGTCAACTGAAAGCATCATTGATGGCAGTGAAGGACGATGATAAATGGAGCGATAAATTACCTCTTGTACTTCTTGGAATACGTTCGACAATAAAACAAGATATCGAATGTTGTCCAGCAGAATTAGTTTATAGAACTACTTTACGACTGCCTGGAGAATATTTCAACCCAGCCACTGAAGTTCCAGCTGACGAAACTACTTTTGCACAACAACTGAGACAAAATATGAGCCTTTTAAGATATCATCCACCGTGACATCAGCTCAACCAAGCATACATGCCTGAAAAACTAGAAAATTGCACGCATGTTTTCATACGACACGACGGTGTAAGGAAACCACTTCAACCACCTTATGACGGACCATTCAAAGTAATAAGCAGAACAAGAAAAATCATCACTGTCGAACGCGGAGGAAAACACGAGATTGTAAGCATCGATCGCGTAAAACCAGCTTTCATGGAAATAGAGGTGACTGAATGTTTACCCAAATCAACATCATCTCAAGATTCAAAATCTGATGATATTCCGGCTAACAAAACAGAAAGAATCACAAGATCAGGCAGACGAGTACATTGGCCACAAAGATTTGTACAGACAATTTATTTCTAAGTCATTTCCATACTTCCTTATTACTGTACCATTAACTGAATGTAAGATATAAATCTATTCTGTAACTCTTTACAATAACAACCTCATTGTTATCCTAATAATTTTCTGGTTTAATTGTTACATGTTGCACGAATTTCCAAACATTTTGGTTCGTTTCAAAGTTGTTAGCATTTTCAAATATATACAGTTATATTATCAAACCTCAGAAAACTTAAAATCCTCAGTTCGATTTTCATACCAGAACTCTTATATACTTTTTTGTGTCCTTATAATTTACAATAATATCCGAATACAGCTAAACTTCATTTACCTGCATTCTACGGAGGGGCTATTGTAGTGACCCATTTTATTACTCATCATCGTAGTGTACTTTCACTATGTAACTGGACTTTGATTTGTTTATCACTCTAAATCTTGCATGTTAACAATTGATACTTTTTTACTCGCTGGATTTTCGAAGTTTGATTGCTGCAATACTACACTATCGTATTCCTTCGCAAGTGCCTTTTGAATTACGTTGTGGATGTCGAGTAATCGCAACGTTAGGACACAATTATAAACGCGAAGAAGTACTAAGATATACGTGTACGCTAGTTTGGTCAAATACAGCACCAAAACAAGCATCAATTTTGTGTTCTGTTTTCATGAGATGGCATAGAATAAAGCTATGAATGGATTTTGTTTCTCCTTTACTTAACCAACCATGCAGGATGGTGCTCGGAAATCTAACGATAATCACGCCTAATTGTACAGCCTACGTGACATCCCTACAAAACCAATATTCAAGACAACGTTCCGTACAAATCCGAACATGGCGATTCAGTGGAAAGAATCCCCATATAGCAGCATGCACCAATTACACTACCCACTAAGGATTATATACTTGGGACTTTCGGCTTACAGTGTGAGGTCGTACGTCATTGAGTAGCCGGAGTTGCCACCAACCCTTACTTCTGACAACCACGACCACCTACCAGTATCGCTGACTGATATTTGAACTCACAACCAAATCGGTGGCATTTGATTGATTTGAAGATTGTTCACGAAACTATATGAGAGAGAATTAGAGAATCATCCCAAACCATGATGAAGATATCTTATTCTAGTTTGGGCAATCCCAGTGACTCATTGATGTGCGACCTCGACTCGTAGTTGTTCTTTTTTAAAAGACTGCAGTTCGTTTTCGTATTGATTAGAATTACGAAATGGGATATATTCAAAATGAAGGGGAGATAAAATACTCTGCTGTTTGTTTGATAGTAGTATTAATCGCTTTGGGAATGAATAAACACATATCGTTACGTTTTACGAGTTGATCACGGAATGATATCAGTTAGAGAACCATTGAAAACCAGGGAGTACTGGACAGCTGCTGTTTCATCCTAGTTTGGGAATCATCGGCAGTACGCACCCACTGGGATTCGAACCCAGGACCTTCCGGTTACAAGGCAAGCTCGTATACCATTCAGCCACTGGGACCCGATTCAATGGCTCATGAATTCTAACTTCTACCAATTCGTGATTTTAGCGCGACCCCAACTATTGTCGTTGGAGGAAATCCATCCACACGTGACTTCTAATTGGACCTCACTGGTCACGACTTCTCACTAGAACTGCAGGAAGCTCCAACCTGTAGCAAGTCACTAGCGAGCATCAGAATAATTTTCTATAGTTTGATTTGTAAGGATTAGTTATGTTTTACGAGTTGATCACGGAATGATATCAGTTAGAGAACCATTGAAAACCAGGGAGTACTGGACAGCTGCTGTTTCATCTTAGTTTGGGAATCATCGGCAGTACGCTACATTTGTGATTCAGCAGTTTGGGATACCTGGATCCCAGTGAGTGATTGTATTCCCATTAAGCTATGAACAATACATCCTGTCATCAGGAGATTCAATAAAATGAAACCGATTTCATTATACGTGAGCAATATGCATGTGGGAAATCAGATTATAAGGCTCTATCAGTTTTCTTTTATGATATCAGATGACGTTAACTAACACAATATTACCTTGAAATGTGTTGAAATGAAGTCATCTTGTCATTTCAAACAAAAAGGGTATGATGGATGTATCCAAATAAACAACAGTTCACTAATATTTTAATTTAACTGTATGTTGGCTTTTGTGTGTGTTTAAAATCTACTCATACTATTCGGGATGGATTCCTCCGATTGACGATTGTGAAGTGGATATACCGCATGATTCTGAGTTGACGATATCGCATGTTGGATAATCATGGATAGAAGATGAATTACTCGCTCAATTATAGTGGACAAATGTCAAATAAAGGGTTATTTCACCTTGAGGATTCTATACCCTCTCTCTTTTCCACACAAACTTATGTAGTTAACAAGTAGAACTTCAATATTTTCAGGAATTTTTATGTATAGACAAATTGTGTCGGCTCACCTCATCGTCGTCTTTTGAAGACACCAACATTTCAGGCTTATATGAAGTACTATACTGTGAAGCTGTAAGGCCTGATCACAAGTTGGCTGTAACTCCTTAAAAATCCAAAACATCAATGTGGTAGACTGGATCACTGAATGAACAACAAGCACCTATCACTATCAAGACAAGAAATTCAAAAGAATTCACTACCGTCCCTTATCTAGATTGGGTTATTTTAGTCACAAGTGACATGGATGTATCCATGAAACCGAGATTGGATAAGAAGATTCTGAGTTTCAGCAGTAGCGTGAGGTGAGCTCATATGAAGTGTGATCAAAACTTAACCGAATAGTCCCAAAATAATTGGGTGCCAAGTGAGAAGTAGACGTCTGTTAGAACTATATTTGTAAAATCTCAGAGAAATTGAAATGGGTAATTCCAACGTTTGGTTCAGCGAACTGCTTCAAACTCCTCCAGAGAAATCCATCAAAATTGAAATAACAAAGGTATGGATATAAAAAAGACACCTTGTGTCTTAAAAATACCTCGTCCAGTCATATGAGTTATGAAGAAGCATCAAAATACAATAAGCGAAACTGCATGAACTATGATCAAAATTTGACCACAAACTAGCTATACTTATTAGAAAAACATGCAAATAATTATTAGTCCACTTATTCGGCAGCCTGCTTAAACTTGGGCTACCAAAAAATTGAAATTTCTCAATTGCATATATTTTCTCTAGTTCGATTTGTTTTAGTCGATTAAGAATTGACTTCTAGTGATACTATCTACCCTTGTATGTATTCTGAATATAAGTACAAGCTTCTGATTCGCAAGTTCCTGCTAAACTTGAGGAACGGCCTGACTGTGTGTGGCAACGTGTTCCACTTATGTTCTTGGGTTTCAAAACGTACTTCTGAACATCCCACAATTGTCTTTCAACCAGATATCGTGAATTTCTTGAAGGAGAGGAAGCCGATATATATCATCATGGAATGGCTTCTGCTTCAGCTTAGAAACCATTGTGTCACAGGAAGGATATACTGTCAATTAATATTTTACTTGAAGATATCGTACTGTGCGTCGGTGGCACAGCAGTAAAGTGCTCACCAACCACGCAGGTGGTCCGGAGTTCGACCACCCGCCGATGCACTCCTCTATCTCGGTAAACTAGTAATAAGACTGGTAAAGAGTTGAAGGTTGGGCATGAGGCTAGCAACCCCATCCTGCAAAAATGGTCACCGCTGCTACAGAAACTTCAGGCATCTAGCTTGAAGCCCTTGGTTCCGCTGGGAAAGTGAAGGAATAAAAACAAAATAAAGTCCTCTAAAAAGTCTATACATGATGTAAATACTGTCTGAGTGTTGAACACCTGTCACAGATTTCTGGAAAATTCTACTAATACTACAACAAATAGGAGAGAACAAAGAAAACTATACAAATCAAGTTTCGAAGTCGTGTGATTATAATTGATAGGATTATGAACAGTGATGAATTGTTAGAATTTAATGGGTGGATAGTGACTAGCATTGGAATCCAGGATGCGCATGTCGTCCTATTTGGGACTCATCAGTTGGATGTTCCTGCATTCCGCAGTGGGAACATCATCAATCTCTACGGAATGCAGGCACATCCAGCTGACGAGTCCCAAATAAGACGACACGGGCATCCTGGATTCCACTGTTAGTCACCAGCCACCAATTAAATCCTAATTACAAGCCCAGACATCGTCGAAGCATCTGCACAAGAAGCCGACATGTCAACCTGAGACCAAGCACTTCGGTCCAATCAATCGACGCGAAAATCTAAAATTCAATTAAATGATGAATTGTGTTCAAAACATTGTCACTCATTAAATAATACTGTTTCACTCAGTGTGATATATCTAATAAACAAACTAATATGGAATTTTCAAGTGTTGGTTTGTAGGGATTTGATTGGTTACAGGATTTCATCATGAGCTGACATCAGTTAGAGAACCATTGGAAAATCTAACAGGGAGTACTGGGTCGATAAATTAGTGATACATATCCATTTTTATTCATTAATCAGGAATTGCCATACATCAGCTAACATCACACCTTCACGCCTAAATAAATGTATATAAGTTAGAGAACCATTGAAAACCAGCCACAGAGAGTACTGGACAGGTATTTCATCCTACTTTGGAAATCATCGACAGTACACACCAACCACCAATATTGGAACCCAGGACCTTCCGGTTACAAGGCAAGCTGACTCGTATACCATTCAGCCACTAGGACCTGATTCAATGGCCCACGAATTCTAACTCCTACCAATTCTTGATTTAGTGCGACTGGCACCAAACAAAGTCATCGGTGGGAAATCCATCATCATAGTTGATTGGATGGACCTCACTGATCACGACTTCTCACAAGGACTTCAGGAAACTCTATACTCTAGCGAATCACTAGCGAGTATCAGATTAATTTTCTATAGTTGATTTGTGAGGATTAGTTATATTCTTACGTGTTTATCATGGATTGATATCAGTTAGAGAACCATTGAAAACTAGAGAGTACTGGACAGCGTACTGCCTATGATTCCTAAACTATGATGTAACAGTTGTCCAGTACTCCATGTTGGTATTCACTGGTTCTCTAACTGATATTAATCCATGATCAACTCGTAAAAACAAAATTAATTCTTATAAAGTGACTATAGAAAATATGTATATAAACTACAATAGTGTATGAATGCCAAGTCTAGGGTTCTGTCTAGACTAGTAGAAGATTTGAAAAGGTTTATAGAACGTCATTAGAATATAATCAGTTTAATTACGTTTAATCATAAAGATTTGATTTATCTGAAGACAGATTTCGTTACAAACCCACCTAGAAAGCAGTTTATCACTAAATGTTAGTAATTTGCATCACCTTTACGTATTTGACGTAATTCTTAACATAAGTAAAGCTGTATACATACTACTGATTTGTGGAGATAAGTAGTTGTATACCGCTCACATCCACCACTAGTGCCTGCCAGTAAGCTAGACTGAAATGATCTAAACACCGGGCAGCTGTTTCACTTGCTCGACGCCAAGCTCATAATGGATGTATTCGGTCTGATTAAACTCAGAGGGCTGAATCACAAATTCAGGTTAACTACTTCTATGAACTCATAATACTGTGATTTAAATGCTAGATTTCCAACTTAAACAATATATGCATGACGCATCTGTTTGCTGTCAATCAAAAGGTCTAAATTAAAATAGTAGTGATAATAATAATGATAATAGAAATGAAGTGGAGTACACTAGGTGAAAATGAGTAAGGAGGTAAGAAAAGAATTCCTTGAGGTTCAAATGTTGGTTTGTAGGGATTTGATTAGTTACAGGTTTTCATCATGTGCTGACATTGGTTAGAGAACCATTGGAAAACCAGTTGGGAGTACTGGAAAGCTGTTTCATCCTAGTTTGGGACTGTTCATCAGTACGCACACTAGGACGAAACAGCTGTCCAGTACTCCCAGGTTTTCCAATGGTTCTCTAACCAATGTCAGCTCATGATGAAATCCTGTAATTCCTTGAGGTTTTAATGGAACTAATAAGACTCGAAAACATAAGACAATTATATCCAATGGAAGAACATGCTGGATGTTGAATGCATAGTTTAAGCATTTTCTGAATAATCCTCATAAATTTTAATTATAGGCATTTGAAACCAATGTGGTTCATAGAATTGAAGTTCAGGCATATGAGAATTATTGTTATTGCTATTGTTTCCTTAATTCCAAGGGGAACATGGGGCTTCAGTAACACGTCTCCATTGCGTTCGGTTCTCTGTCAACGTTTTCATCACCTGGCTCTACGTCTGCCCAAACGCTTTCATCTCCTCTTCACATGACCTCCTCTTCTATGTCACCCTCGCACTGACGACTGCACTCACCGCTTCTCGTTCAGGTTTAGTGGATAATAACCGAGGCGATCGCCATAATAAGATGAGAGATTAATCCCTGCAAGTGGTTACATAATCTAGGCAAACAATCGTGTATACTTGTAAGGATAAAGAGGAAACAATAACTATTATCTTCATAGCGAATACATAATATTGTTTAGTTTTAGAATGAAGCGTGAAACTAAGATTGAAATACATAATTGTGGCACAGCACCATATTAGTAATTATGTGCATTCATAAAGTTAACTGTCCATGTGGAGATAGTCACACAGATAGGACGGCCTGACAATCCCACGGTTGCCTTCTGAACCTTTGTCCAACGTAGTTAAGTAAAGATGTCGTAAAGTCAGTCAGCAGATCCACACTAGCACACCCAGTGGATATGGAGCAATTCTGTGTAGGACGCCACTTCAACTCCCTAGGGTAGTACGTCTTCGATTGCTAAGCATACCTTAGGCAGTTGCCATTAAATATTTTCCAACATAATCTCTGTGTTCAGAAAACGTTTGTTCAATTTCCTTCACTCCTTTGGCCTTCACTCTCAACCGACAGTAGTTATCTCTCTTGATGACACCGAATAACTGTGAATATTGTCTTATTATACTTTTATGTATGTCTAAACCAAGTTCACTTTCAACAGTCTGAAAAAATTTGAGCATTGGGTATACGATATTCATAATAATAAATGTTTTTTGTATTTCTCAATGAATGAAAAACAATTAGATACTGTCGTTGTTCCTACTGACATTTTGCTGTTTAATCATGCTGCTAATAATTTTATCAAAGTGGTATTAGTATACCAGAATTTACAAAATCCACTCAACTTAAATACAACAACTTAATCATCGTTCCACAGCATGGGGTCATCACTGCGTTGTCAACTTGGTCAATTGGTAAGGCTAACAAAACAAAACCAGGTGTCAATTTTTGGATTTAATAAGTGTGCGAAATTGCAAAATCAATATGTGTTTACATAATGAAATTGCTCATCGAATTCGAGTTGATTTCGTCATTTCATGGCGGCAGGGAGGGGGTGTTGTAACCAGGTAAGTTTCTGTTTTAGTTCATCGTTCCTATTCAGTACAGACAATTCGGAATCCACTTGATATGAGGTGCTTCTGATGAAATGAGACGTTCTTCGTGATTTCTGAAATTTTTCTGGATGATGATTTCAATATTGCAAAATCCATTTTGTGACCTAATTCTGTAGAGTAGCGTGTAGATGACCTATGGCTGATGATGATTTTTCAAGCTTTTCTAGTTCACTAACTGAATTTCTCGGTGGTCAAACAGATGCTCTAGAGTGTTCATTCACCATTACCTAGATTGTGACTAATGAGAACTTACCGAAAATACGTATTTGCTTACTTGAATCGTGTTCTATAATTATCTGTATGAACATAATTAACTTAAGAATAAAGCCTAAGAGTATAAATAAAGATTATATTTACAGTTATTTAGTGCAACAGAAAGAGATAGCTACTCTTCTAGGTAACGGGTTAAGACTATAAGATGAAACTGGAATGAATAGGTATCATGGACTTGGCAAATGGTCCTACCTATGTGACTGTTTACATCAGGGCAGTTAAATTTATAAACATATTTCATACATTTATTCCCCTTTATATCAATCTGAATAAAGCAAGAACAACAGTGGTTTTTGTTTGCTTACAGGCCAAAGTCATTACTAAGTATATCTACAGAAACAATTTTAACAGACTTGCACAGAGTTCATTTTCAAACTAAAAATCAATCACTATTTGCATACGGTAATATATATTTATATAATATTAAACACTATTCCTAACAATAATGATAAAACACATTGGAAACGTTCTGCATCACGTAATCAGATGAAAGAGATGTGAAAATATCCAGTTACCAGGGGAATGCAAGATTGATGATTGTTTCTTTCCTAAGGCATTAATCAGGTTTTAGGTGCTTGATGAAGATTGCCTCTGCAAACTTGAGGAGAATTGAACTCTTTTGCGCCTATTGATAGTATTGAACGATCTTCAGACATCCACCTCATAACCCGTGTCAAGGAGATGGCACTGTTTAAAGCATTGGTTCCCTTTACATGTTCAGGAAGTCGTAGATTTGACCTTCTTTCCGGTTTCCCAATGTAACTGCTTCCAGAAAAAAGCAGTTATCTGTCTTTCCTTGATCTGCCTGGTAACTGGATATTTTCACCTCTCCTTCACCTGATTACGTAATGTAGAAAGTCTCCATTGTGTGTGGTCACTATTGTTCAGAATAGTGTTTAATATTATATATATATATATATATATGTATATATATATATATATTGAATTTTGTTTAAAAATGAACTCTGTGCAAGTATGTTAAAATTGTTTATGTGGATATATTCAATAATGACTTTGGCCTGTAAGCAGCAGAGCTGATGAGAAGCCAACGAAATAAACAATGATAGTGCCATTTTATTCTGCACAAGTTACTGTTGTTCTTACTTTATAAAGATATATTGAAGTGGCCAGATTTCGTATCATATCCTTCACATGCATTGGAATTATGTAACGAATGGTGAATCTTAAACAGAATGTTACGGCAGAGAATATTTTAGGTATAATTTTTTCAAAGTTTCATTGCCAACCATTCATTTGCTGAGTCTCCTTAAAACTGTAAAGTCATGTATATGACTTTCTTCTGCACAGTTTGCCGGCATTTCTTTCTATCTGTTCTACTCATTGAGACTTTACTGAACTTTTTGAGGAGATCCATTCTCGTAGATTGAATTTCCCATATTCCTTATTTCATCGTTCACAGGATCAGTTGTATAGATTTATCTAACACGAAACATTAGCATAATGGTAAGATTTCGTTTGTGTACAAAAGGAACAAAAGATTTGAAAAAGGGGGTATTGGACAACCCATAACACTTTTACAGAAAATATCTCGCTTAGCACTGCTATCTGATTTTCTTGTTAGCTGGACATTAAAATATGATAAAGTATTGCCTTTGTTGGCTTATGCATAATCTACGGTGAGAGTTTTCAGAAGAACCTCGGTATTGAGTTCACTCTTAGGCAAGATAAAGGTGACGTTTTAACCGGACAATTCTCTAAGTATAAACAGTATAAACATGTCGGCTTATGGCTAAGTGTTTCAGTCATGTAAATTTAGGCGGACTGCCGCTTGGTTAATTTTTAAATACTGACTCAGTTAGTCAGATTCATTTTATCGTATAGTCTCGCTGAATATACATTCAATTTTTAGGCCTTCAATCGATAATCAAGGCTGACTGACTGACTGCCATCGCTCCACAACAAATACACTCTCTGATATCTGCCTTGACTGGCTATTATATACTCATAAATAAACGGTTTACAGTCTGAAGAAACATCTAGTCTTCGGATTTTTGAATGAGTAAACATTGTGTGAATTGAATCTCACAAGCTCATGAGTGCAACAATTATTATTATTGATTCACCGCCACAAGTTTTCAATTAAAAAATCACAAAAGAATTCATTCATAACTTTCCGATATGATCGTCTATCTGTATGACTTAATTCAATGCCATCTCCATTTTCAATTTTCATCTTTTTTCACAGATAACTGTTTAGGAATTACACAGTATTCCGCTACATCACATTCAAGTTGTGTTTAGAAATAGGGAACAAATAGTGAGTATGGGTAAAATACAAAAATGCGAAAAAGCACAGTATTTCTACTCATCTCAATATGTGTGTGTTTGTCTCTCATTCTCACACACCAACACAGACACACTAGACAATATCAATAGCCAACGAAATGTTTGTCAGAAATTGCTAAAATATGCGAGATATTTACATATTAGCTACTCATGAGTAGTTATCACTTGTTCGACGAAAATACTGTCTGATACTTTTAGCTGGTTCCGACACTGTCATCGTAGAACACTAAATCTGTCGTGTCTCAGTCGGGCTTCGCATGGAGGCTTGGTGCATGATGTCACCTAACGGCCACCTTAGTGTGTGTCCAGGACATCTCTGTTTCGCCCAGCATATTTGTTGGGCGATGGGTTCCAGTTTAAAAAAAAGTCAGTTGCAGCGAAGAAAACTTTCTTCTTGACGAAGTCATCAACTAGACAGCTGTACATTCGTGTATCTTTAATAAATGGGGAAGAAATTTCCAGAATAATTTCCGTCAAGGCTGAAATTAAAAGAATTACAATTAGGTAATAAAATTCCATAATAAAGAGGGGAGACGGATAAAACTCAAGGAAATCATTATTTATTATTGTTTCCTTTAATTCCTAGAGGAACATAGGGCTTCAGCCGTGCGTCTCCATTGCGTTCGGTTCTCTGCTAGAGTCTTCACCTGGCTCCAAGTCTGCCCACACGTTTTCATCTCCTCTTCACATGACCTCCTCCAAGTCACCCTTGCACTGACGACCAACTCGCCGCTTCCATTTCGAGTTCCACTCGAGCAATGGCTTGTCTAGTGATGTCACTTGATGGTTTCCTCAGAGTATGACCAATCCATCTCCATTTCTTTCTGCCTATTTCTTTCACAATCGGTTCCTGGTTGGTTCGCTCCAAGAGATCTCTGTTGCTGATCTTTCCTGGCCGGCCATCTGATCTTGGGTATTGAGCGAAGACAACTGTTAATGAAGGTCTGTAGTTTGTTTGAGATGCTCTTTATGACGCGCAGTGCAAGTCTCTGATCCGTATAGTAGCACTGACTGAATTCACATTGGAGTTGAAAATCCGGATCTTATTTTTCATGCTGAATGGTGAGTGTTGACCTCCACACAGACTTGAGAGTGGTGAAAGCTTGTCTTGCTTTTCCGATTCTTGCTTTGATATACTCGTCAGTTCCGTCTGCCTGTAGTTGAAACGATGCTTCCCAGGTAGGGTAGGTAAAGGAGGTTGCTTCTTTCAGGTTCCTCCCATTTATGCTGATCGTTGTCTGTTGTTGTTGCCTCTGTTGGTGTTGCCTAGGAATTTCATCATCACCTCTGTTTTCTCTATGTTCACCTGAATTCCTATCTTCTCTGGATGCTTCTTCTGCCAACTTGTTGCTTTTCACTCGCATATCTTCCAGTTTGTGGGAAATCAGACATATATCATCGGCGAAGTTCAGATCCTCCAAGTTTTTTGTGTGAGTCCATTTTATGCCTGTCTCCTCATTGCCCGCCACTGTTTGTCGCATTATCCAGTCTACTGCAATCAGGAAAATCATTGGCGATAGTAGGCAGCCAGCTTGTTTTACTCCTGTCCTCACTAGTGTCGAAGTATTCCGTAGGTTTCCCGTTGTGGATTACTTGGCATGCAGCATTGTCGTACAGCTGTTGGATGAGATGTATAATTGTTGGTGACACTCCATAGTAGCGAAGTAGTTTCCAAATCACCTCTCGATCGACGCTGTCAAAGGCCTTTTCAAAGTCGATGAAGTTGAGATAGAAAGGTGACTGCCATTCCAAGCTCTGTTCAATGATGATCCGTAATGTAGCGATCTGATCAATGTATGACTTGTTTCTCCTGAATCCAGCTTGTTCTGGTCGAATTTTTTCATCTAGGGCTTGTTTGATTCTCTCCAGGATGATGCGGCTCAGTATTTTGCTTGGGATGGACAGGAGCATAATTCCGCGCCAGTTCTTGCATTGACTTAAGTTTCCTTTCTTTGGTAGTTTGAATAAGTATCTTTTCTCCCAATCCTCGGGTACCTTTCCCTCTTTCCACACCTTCTCCAGTAATGGCGTCTTCAAGTCCGCTGTTGTCTCTGGGTCCGTTTTCAATGCTTCTGCTGGGATTCCATCTGGTCCTGCTGCTTTTTCAGCTTTTAGCATCTTGATTGCCTTCAGGACTTCTGATTTCGTCGGGGGGTTGGTGTTCACTGATATCTCTGTCTCCGTTGTTGGTATTGTTGGGCACGTTGTAGGCGGTGGTCGATTTAGGAGTCTTTTGAAGTGTTCAGCCCAGTATTTCTTTTGCTCCACTTCTTTGGTGATTGACTTTCCATTACCATCTTTCACCGGCTTAATTTGTGTCAAACGTTTGCCCGATAGGTACCTAGTTGTTTGGTAGAGTGTTGCGAGATCTCCTTTACCTGCAGCTTGTTCTGCTTCATTGGCCATGGCTTCATAATATTTTATTTTGTCTTCCCTGGCACTCTTGTTTACTCTTTTGTTCAGTGTCTTGTAGCTTGCATTCAACTCCTGTTTTTGTTGCTCGTCGGTGCACTGAAGAATCTTTTGTTTCACCATCCCTCTCTCTTCTATCAGTCTCCAAGTGTCCGTTGTGAGCCACTGTTTGTCCTGTCTCTTCTTTCTGCCTAAAAGTCAAGGAAAGTAGCATCATAATTACTGAGAAGAACGATATTTGTTGCGCAGTAAGGGGTTAGAAATGTAGAAATAACAAAATAAACAGGATGATTGGTTAAAAAATCAAGTGTGATCATAACTAATGTAAACAAAACACGTAGTTCAGCGAAGAGTCTCTTTTCGCTGGCGAATTCATTTTCTTAGCTGTACAATCGCAAATATAGATGGGGTTATTTTGTATGCATGTGTACATTAGGTTTGTCAAACAAAAATACAATTAGTTATGGTTAATTAACTAAACAGGTGAGAATTAGTAAGTTTTGGGTGTAGTTAGGTAATCCAAATACGGTCAGGAAAATTAGGTGTTAATGAAACTAGTGTAGTAACAAAGGTATGTGATGAGTTGTCACAATCACTTGTTAAAAAGAAGTTATGTAATAATAGGAATAGTTTGACGATTGAGTTTGACTCAGGATACATATAGGAACAAAGAAGAGAATACGAAATTACGTAAGAGTTCTAAGTGAATACAGGAATTATAAGCAATTAAAGAAGCAGGCAAACAAACAGAATTATGTCATCAAAATCAACAAGGTAGTTACCATGACAGTAGAAGTGGTTGAGTAATTCTCTTTTGTGTGAACAGCTCCAGTTTTTCTATGTGAATGGCCAGAGCTTCAGCGATACAAAGAAGACGAAACCGCATTGCCTTTGGTAGGTTATTCTTGACTCTGCAGGTTACTTTGAATCAGGAGGCATTTGTTGAGATGGAATGATCAGTTTTAATCAGGTGCTCAATTATCGGACTCCTTATTGCACCACTATTGCCTTTTCGAAACCATGCTAGATAGTGTTCTTGAATCCTCTTGGACAGGGTGCGCGTCGAACGACCGATGTACGTGGCTCCACAGTAGTAGGTGAACTGATATATGCACACAGAAGTGGTTAGATGCGGGATCTTGTCCTTGAGGCTTCTGCAGATCAGTGGGCTACTGGAGAACACTATTCTTAGCGTTGCTGTGAAGAATGTTCTTCTCAGAGATGATGTCATCCTTCTCTTGAGAATATCGCTTGTTAAATCTCCCTTGAAATCCAGGTTCATGTAGGGTTTCTTTTCAGGCGCAAGTGAAGTTTCATTTCTACAAATTCTTAGTTTGATATTTTTGTCAATGAATCTTACTGGGTATCCAATTTGGATGAAGATTTCTCTCAAAAGGTCTTATTCTATTTCTAGATTATCGGAACCACAGACGAGTTGGATGGGGGTGGCAAGTGATTTAATTAAATTCCGCTTTTGTTGAATGGGTACCCAGCTAGCTATAGAATCTTGTTAGTTGACCATTCCAAATAACTTTTCTATGGATCGATCTTCTTAGGCTCCCATCAATTCTTCTTGTTAGTTCCACGTCAAGAAACGGAATTTTTGATTCGTTTTACATTTCAAGAGTGAATTTTATTGCTGGATGGCAACAGTTAAATGTCTTCAGCAGTAGATTGGGGTCATTGTTGTTGTCACAAATAATGAATATATCGTCTACGTATCGTTTATACAGTCGTAAATTTTCAGTGCTAGGTTTTAGTGGACCTTTCTCGAGGCTTGCCACGAAGCAATCTGAAAGTATTGGACCTAACGAAGACCCCACTGCAATACCATCTTTTTGTCTATAGATCATGTCATTAAAAGTGAATAGTACGTTCAGAGTGCTCCTCAGTAGTAATTCCTTCAAAAATGTTGTTGGCATTCCAATACTGAGATGTTTCTCATCTATATATTTACATATAAAGCATACCGTTTCCGCGAGTGGGACATTGGTGAAAAGTGACTCGGTGTCGAAGGGCAGCAATAATTTTGTTAAATACATTCAGGTCTTGTATGCAGTCGATGGACTGGAAGGTATCACGGAGCGAGTGCGTGCATAATTGTTTCCTTACAGGTTTCAGAATATCTACAAGCTATTTTGCAATAGAGTGGTAAGGGGAACCTGACAAATCAAGAATTGGACGAAGTAGGAGACCAACCTTGTGTACTTTTGGTAGACCATAAAGTCTGGGTATTATTGAACCTGTTGGCTAGATCTGGTCATATGTATTGCCATTGATTAGTTGATGAAGGTTTACAGGCATTCCATCTTTTTTTTTCATTGTTCTCTTGTCTTAGTCGAATGATGGACGTTATCACTTTTCATGCCAATAAACAATTAACTGTCTAGACAGTTTCACTTCCCACATTCACAGACAGAAATATATATCTACTTCATTTGTTTACATTAGTGTTAAATGGACATATATTATCAAGTTGTAACACACATTGTACAGGGTATACAACTCAGACTGTATTGTCAACATGAAATTAATACAAACGTTTTCAATATAGAAAAAATCCCCATTTAGACATTTAGAAATCAGACGACTACCTCAATGAGGAGCATAAGGTTATAAGTCAGTTGCTTAGAAAAAATGGTTGTCCCAATAAGTTTATTGAGAAAAATATGAATTCAGCACCTAGGAGGGTCAGTATGGCAGCAGTCCCGAGAAAACCACTGTTCATAAAAATGCAGTTCCTCGGTGACAGCATCAGCGAAATAATAATACAGCGCCTGAAGAATGCAGTTAAAAGAGCTTATTATGCTGCAGAGGTACGTTGTCTCTTCACAACCACCCCTATTCTACGTTCAAGAAATAAGGATAAACTACCTAAATTTGCCTTTTCTATGTGTATCTACTAGTTTGACTGCAGCTGCATAGCCAGCTACATCGGGCGTACAATTAGGCAGGTTCATCATCGTATTTCCTAACATTATCCAGCATGGATAAGCAAGGGACAAACAAGATCTATTCGTAGTTCTATTTTAGCACACCTTGTAGATAATGAGCATAAGGTTGACGTTAATGATGCATTTAAAATTATTTATTGCATTCCTACTAACCTTAATTTTGCCTTACTAGTTCGTCTTCTACATACAGCTGAAGCCATAGGAATCCACCTGAAGAAGTCAAACCTGTGTGTTTAGGAGAAATTTGTACAGTGATTCCATATTAGTTTGTTTATTAGATGTATCACACAGTGAAACAGTATTTTTTTTCATAACAGCTTAATTCCACACAGTATTTTGGTACAGTTATGGAATTTTCAGCATGTGATATCAGTAGCTCAAATTTTGCAGGCCGACTATAGATATCAGGTCTGCGTCGGCAGGGGATCGAACCCCGGACCATGTTCATGGTCGGTGAGAGTCCTAACCGCTGTGCCACCGACGCACTGGATGACAAAGTTACGAACAAAATTTATTGTTCATAATCACTTACTACCACAGTGCCCAAGGTTTACACGTATATGAAATTTGAACAGCCACTTTCCTTACCTTGGCCATCGTTAAATGAATGTATAAACTGGACTACTTCGTCCCCCTCTCTATAAATTATAAAATTAAAATTGTCCATCTTATTTTACTTTTTCTGACTACTACATCTTTAATTACGTGTTACCCTTATAAAATTATTTTATTCTTATGACCACTTCAGCCTTAGTTACAAATTATCATTGTCCAAATCGTTTTATTTTCTTTAACAGTCTGTTACATACATAGTCAGCATGTGCACACTCTTATTCCTAAAATTACTCTTCATTTTTCCAAAATTATGCATTATGCAATCCACGTGTTCTAACCATTTCTATCCTTTAATTGTGTGTATTAATTTTTTCTTTGTTGATACAAAAGTTTAGAATTGGCGCGCTATGAAATCCAGCCTAATCTCTTTTCTCCATGACGAAAGAAATCTCTACTGCAAACGAAGTCATCGTTTTATCTTCAACTTTATAATGGACACATCTGAAGCGTTTATCTTCATCTAAGTGTATCTGCATTGTCTTTTTTTAATCTTAAATGGTTTAGAAATGAACATCTGCATAAGAATATCTATTACCGTATGTCGGTGAAGAAAACATCCTTTGCTTTGAAAGTATTTTTTGTTGTTGCTTTCAAGTGCTGGTTCCCAGGGATTTGTTTGATTTGAAATCACATCATGAATTGATATCATTCTAGTTTTCAACTCCTCCTCAGTATGCATCTATAGCTCCACTAGAGGGATCCAAACCAAGACTTTCATGTTGCAGTGAGAATTTGATCATTTTCAGCCCCTAAGGAGGAAGTCCAGTGGCCTGATTCAACTTGAAATGAGTTTGATCTCTTCAAACCAGCACTTGAAAAAATAAGAGGAAGAGTTACACGGTAAGTACAAGTGAAGCTATCGAGATGCTTCATAGAATTATTATTATTATTTCCTTTAATTCCTAGAGGAACATAGGGCTTCAGCGGCGCGTCTCCATTGCGTTCGGTTCTCTGCTAGAGTTTTCACCTGGCTCCAAGTCTGCCCACACGCTTTCATCTCCTGTTCACATGACCTCATCCAAGTCACCCTGCACTGCTTGTCCCAGTGCTTTTCTATGCTGACCTCTTCGCTAGTGTTGATTTGTGTCTCGGCTTTTTCCCTTACGCTTGCAGTGAAGATGTCCTTTGTATTCTAGTCCTTCAGTTTCTGTGTGTTGAACTTGGTTTGTGGTCTATCTGCAGCTCCTGTTTCTTTGAAAGTTTTTAATTTGATTTGGAGTGTTCCTTGCTCGAGATAGTGGTCTGAGCCAACGTCTGCTCCTCTTCTTACTTTTGTGTTCAGTAGGCTGCGCCTCCACTTCCTTGAGATTGAGATGAAGTCAATTTGGTTTTCGGTTCGCCCATCTGGTGCACCCATGTACCCTTCTGGATATCCTTGTGTTTGTATACGCTGCCACCAATCACTAGTTCATTGAAGGCGCAGAAGTCGGCGAAGAGTTCTCCGTTTCCAACCATTTCTCCGAGAGCTTCTCTCCCCATGATGAGTTCGCTTCCTGTGTTGTCTGGTCCCAGTTTGGCGTTCATGTCTCCCATTAGTATTTTACTGTCACCAACTGGAGTACTTTACATTGTCGCCTGTAGTTGTCTCTAGAGCTCTTCTTTCCTTTCGGGGTCTGTGTTATTTGTGGGTGCATAGCATTGTATAACTGACACTTTCCTTCCTTTGGAGTTGAATCTGGCGGTTATTATCCTGGGCGAGGTCGCCTTCCATTGCATCACGGCCTTCGTTGCCGTTAGTGACACGTCCTCAGTGTGCGTGTGGTTGTCTTCTGGGTGACCGGAGTAGATCACTGACTCACCCGTTGACAATTTGGTGAGTCCATTCCCGTTCCATCTGCTTTCACATATTCCCAGTACTTGAATCCCGTATCTTTTCATTTTGTTTGCGATCTGGGCAGCTTTGCCGATCTCGTACATGATGCGGACATTCCATGTCCCCACACAAACTTTTTCTTTTGGCGCAAGGAGATTCATCGTGCTGAAGGTTCCGTAGCAGCTTTGTTTACAGGGTGGGGTTGCTAGCCTCATGCCTGAGAAGGGTGTTGTTACATTAAAATATAGTTTACAGAGAAGCGACCTTATGGGTTGCTCCCCTTAAAACCAGGAAAACAAGGAATAAGGCAATCAGAACAACACCAGCCAAGGGAAAATAATTCACAACAGGAAGGGCAACAAGCGACAACAACAATAATAAAAGCAAAACGTAAGCAGTAGTATCACAGTCAGATAAAGTTAACGAAAATGACACCAAAATCATAGACTCACTGACTTGAGCCAACTTGAACATGTAAATCCATCAATATATACAATTATAGATATTAGTTAGTGTTAGACAGTCACAAAATGGCAAATAGATAGTGTTAAAGGTATTATCGGTCAACAAGATTATATCCATAGTTTTAGTGTTTGAAAGGCAAATAGTTACAATAATTTCCGCAACTTCTTGGCAAGAAATTCTACAGAAATAAGAGTAACTAAGTATGTAACTAAGTGAATGTAGCGTAGAAGTCGAAAAACGTGTCAAGAAACTATCTAGAGTTTCATATCATAACTATCATAGAGTTATAAAAATACATAAGTGCATTGCTTTATTCCTGGGTAATACGGCCATATGTTACTTAGAGTAATTTAATTTGTTCAGTTCAGTAGTAAATCATTCCCTAAAATTACTAACTTACAACTTCCATCATTGTTTAAGTTGACTCGTTTATCTGAAGGTGCATTTATTATTATTATTTTATTATTTTTGATTACAGCTGGATTCCACACCATATTTTTGGTACAGGTATGGAATTTTCAGCATGTGATATCGGTAGCCCAAATTTTGCAGGCCGACCATAGATATCGGGTGTGCGTCGGCAGGGGATCGAACCCCGGACCATGTGTCTAGCATCCGCAGCATTTGACACGGTGTAGTGTTACGTTCACTTGTTTGTGTAGGAACTCTAGTTGGACAAACGATAATCACCGCTCTACATTGTTGACTCTGAAATATATTACTTATTCTGGACAATAAGTTCACTGTCAAATGGCAAAGCAAATAGATGTCATATATAGAATAATACATAAGGTGTATAGATTTTGGAAAGGGGCACGTAATTATAAGATTAGTAGACGAATATAAAATGTTACATAACATAGTGTGAAATTTGATAAGATAGAATTCAATATTGTAAAAATAAAAATATAAAAATAAATAATTTTGGGTTTAAAATGTCAAGTGGGTCAAGTGGAAAAGATTCAGAGTGAGAATAGTAATAATAATAATAATGATAATAATATTAATAATAATCGTAGTAATAAGGGAAGAGTAAATAGAATAACTAAATAAACAAAATAAATAAATGTCTATCCCTCTACGGCCAAGGCAGAAGTAGGGATTGTACATACTTCTTTTGTTCACAGAGGTCTGGCTTAAAGTCATGAATTGCCAAGGCCTCAGCTGTCTTTAGAAGTCTGTAAAGAAGAGAACACCACCTACAAGTTAGAATGGATTCTACATATGTTCTTAAAATCATGGTCAGGGTTGACAGAGTGACAGAAGTCGATCAGGTGTTCCAAAATAGAGCTTCGCACCGGAATTTACAAAATCTCAGCATATATATAACAAACAGTTAGGGGGTGAGAAAATAGACATAGAGACATGGAGAAAATAAACTGTGTATCTCCCAGAATCCAATTCACTTCGGAAGCAGAATCAGACGTCGGTGAACTACCATTTCTAGACTGCCTAGTTAAGAGAAGGGAAAACGGACATTTTAGTATATCCATATTCAGGAAGAAAACCCACTCAAATAAATATTTAGATTTCAAGTCATCACACCCCATCAGTGCAAATATTTCAGTTGTTTCAAGTCTTCTTAGACGGGCACACTCTCTGATAACCGACGAGAAAGAAAAAGAAGAAGAAATATCAAACATTACTGAAACTCTCAAGCAAAACAACCACCCATGGAACTTCATCAACAAAATCAACACAGACATTAAATATGGCCGAAAACGCATTCCGAATACATGGACATCAACAGTCGTCATTTTACATAGAGCAGAGACGTCAGACGATATCAGAAGAGTACTCAATCAGCTCGACATTAGAGTTTTCTTCAAAACACCAGACACACTTCAAAGCAACCTTGTCCATATAAAAGACCAAATCCCTAAAGATTCTCTATCTAATTGTGTCTATAAAATAAAATGCGTGCTTGGAATGCGATGCGATGTACATCGGACAAACATCTCGAGAAATCAGCATCAGAAGAAATAAACACATTAGAGCATCGCTTCCACCACCGAGAAATCCGGTTGAACTAGAAAAACTTGAAAAATCATCAGCCATATGTCTACACGCTATAGAATCAGGCCACAAAATTGATTTTGACAATATTGAAATAATCCAGAAAAACTTCAGAAATCACAAAGAACGTCTAATATCAGAAGCACTTCATATCAAGTGGAATCAAAATTGCCTGAATAGGAATGATGGACTAAAACAGAATCTGACCTGGTTACAACACCTCCCTCCCCCCCATCAAGTGATAAAACCAACACGAGTGTGATAAGCACTTTCATTATGTAAACACACGCTGCTTTTATAATCTTATACACTTATCAAATCCAACAATCTACACATGATGGTTTTGTTATCTTTACCAATTCACCAACTTGACAACTAAAAAGAATGCCCCCAGACAGACGAACGATGATCAAGTTAGTAAATTTTATTTCGATACCATAACAGACATACTATTACCTTTGTTATTTGGTTTAGTGATCTTCATTTTTATTTTGACTTACAATATGTCTCTTTAACTTGACCTAAGTCTATTTTCTCACCCCCTAACTGTTTGTTATATATATGCTGAAATTTTGTAAATTCCGGTTTAATAATACTTTGATAAAGCTATTAGCATTAAATAGCGAAACGTCAGTGAAAACAATATCGTTTTGTTTTTCATTCATTGGGAAATACAAAAACCTTTATTATAATGAATATCATATACCCAATGCCCGAATTTTTTCAAACCGTTAAAAGTGAATTTGGTTTGGACATATATAAAAGTGATATCTTTGGTTGATTATAGCAAAAGAGAAAGGGGACAGTTCCCCGAATTGTGTATTAGCAGTCCAAATCTTAAGCAGCCTACCAATTAGTGCCACTTCTGTTTCCGTATGGACGAGAGGAATTTTATGGAAGTCACTTGCTTCGCTTACCTGGTTATGCAACATTGTTTTTCGACTACATATGTGGCACAAATGGAAATGTAAACGGTGTCAAGACAAATCTTTATAAGAAGAAGTGTGAAATTAGTAAAGAAATCTACATCGCTTAGTATAAAGAACAAAATTCATATTTTTTTTTAAACCAACGTTAAAAATCAGTGCTTCTATATGGTTCAGAGACTTGATGCATTGCCAAAAGCATTTCCAACCGGTTATTATTATTATTATTGTATCCTTTAATTCCTACAGGAACATAGGGCTTCAGCCGTGCATCTCCATTGCGTTCTGTTCTCTGCTAGAGTCTTCACCTGGCTCCAAGTCTGCCCACACGTTTTCATCTCCTCTTCACATGACCTCCTCCAAGTCACCCTTGGACGACCAACTCGCCGCTTCCCTTTCGCGTTCCACTCAAGGGCTTGTCTAGTGATGTCACTTGATGGTTTCCTCAGAGTGTGGCCAATCCATCTCCATTTCTTCCTGCATATTTGTTTCACAATCGGTTTCTGGTTGGTTCGTTCCCAAAGATCCCTGTTGCTGATGTTTTCTGGCCGGCCATCTGATCTTGAGTATTGAGCGAAGACAACTGTTAATGAAGGTCTGTAGTTTGTTGGAAATGCTCTTTATGACACGCAGTGCAACTCTCTGATCCGTATAGTAGCACTGACTTCACATTAGAGTTGCAATTCCGGATCTTATTTTTGATGGTGAGTGCTGTTGATATGCACACAGACTTCAGAGTAATGAAAGCTTGTCTTGCTTTTCCGATTCTTACTTTGATATCCTCGTCAGTTCCGCCTGTAGTTGAAACGATGCTTCCCAGGTAGGGTAGGTGAAGGAGGTTGTTTCTTTCAGGTTCATCCCATTTATACTGGCTGATTGTTGTCAGTTGTTGTTGCTATTGGTGGTGTTGCCCAGGAATTTTCATCACCTCTGTTTTATCTATGTTCACCTGAAGTCCTATCTTTGATGCTTCTTCTGCTAACTTGTTGCTTTTCACTTGCACATCTTCCAGTTTGTGGGAAATCAGACATATATCATCGACGAAGTCCAGATCCTCCAAGTTTTTTGTGTGTGTCCATTTTATGCCTGTTTCCTCATTGCCCACTGTTTGTCGCATTATCCAGTCTACTGCAATCAAGAAAATCATCGGCGATAGTAGGCAGCTAGCTTGTCTTACTCCTGTCCTCACTTCGAAGGGTTCCGTAAGTTTCCCGTTGTGGATTACTTGACATGCAGCACTGTCGTATAGCTGTTGGATGAGATGTATTATTGTCGGTGGCACCCCGTAGTAGCGAAGTAGTTTCCAAATCACCTCTCGATAGACGCTGTCAAAGGCCTTTTCAAAATCGATGAAGTTGAGATAGAGAGGTGACTGCCATTCCAGGCTTTGTTCAATGATGATCCGTAATGTGGCGATCTGATCAATGCATGACTTGTTTCTCCTGAATCCAGCCTGTTCCGGTCGAAGTTTTTCATCCAGGGCATGTTTGATTCTCTCCAGGATGATGCGGCTTAGTATTTTGCTTGGGATGGACAGGAGCATAATTCCGCGCCAGTTCTTGCATTGACTTAGGTCTCCTTTCTTTGGCAGTTTGAATAAGTATCCTTTCTTCCAATCCTCGGGTACTTTGCTTTCTTTCCACACCTTCTCCAGTAGTGGCGTCATCAAGTCCGCTGTTGTCTCTGGATCCGTTTTCAATGCTTCTGCTGGGATTCCATCTGGTCTTGCTGCTTTTCCAGCTTTCAGCATCTTGATTGCCTTCAGGACTTCTGTTTTCGTCGGGGGGTTGGTGTTCACTGGTAGCTCTGACTCCATTGTTGGTATTGCTGGGCGCGCTGTAGGTGGTGGTCGATTTAGGATTCTTTTGAAGTGTTCAGCCCAGTTTTTCCTTTGCTCCACTTCTTTGGTGAGTGACTTTCCATTGTCATCCTTCACCGGCTTAAAATTTGTGTCAAACGTTTGCCCGATAGGTACCTAGTAGTTTGGTAGAGTGTTGCGAGGTCTCCTTTGCCTGCAGCTTGTTCTGCCTCACTTGCCATGGTTTCATAGTACTTTCTTTTGTCTTCTCTAGCACTCTTCTTTACTCTTTTGTTCAGTGTCTTGTAGCTTGCATTCAAATCCTGTTTTTGTTGCTCATCGGTGCGCTGGAGAATCTTTTGTTTCACCATCCCTCTCTCTTCTATTAGTTCCCAAGTGTCCGTAGTGAGCCATTATTTGTCCTGTCTTTTCATTCTGCCTAGAACTTCCATGCAGGCTTGACTCCACACTGTCTTCAAGTTGTTCCAGTGCTTTTCGACGCTGACCTCTTCGCTAGTGTTGATTTGTGTCTCGGCTTTGTCTTTTATACTTGTAGTGAAGATGTCCTTTGTGTCCTGGTCCTTCAGTTTTTGAGTGTTGAACTTGGCTTGTGGTCTATCTGCAGCTCCAACCGGTGGCTGAAGACTTTTATCAAAAGTTGTCCTTATTCCTCGATACCGTAGAACAGATGACCAGCCAGGAAGGACTACATACATGGAAGTATGACGATGAATCAATCAAAAACCTACTGCCTAAAAAATTATACAGAAAGAATTAGAGATGATGGGGACACAGACTGAGAATACCATTGAGTAATACTGAGCACCAGGCCGTCTTTTATGGAAGCCGAATAGGAAATGAAATGAAATGCCTAAAACTAATAATGCTAGTAGAATGTATGGTACTATTAAAACACATAAACCAGGGTACCCCATACGACCAAT